>RJWM01007129.1:37490-79943 GCA_004363535.1 Dasyprocta punctata | reverse complement strand
TAAAATGTTTTAGCCAATAGGAGTGAAAATGGGCTTCTTATAGCAATGAATCCTTGAGGCTTTAGATTGTTTCTGGGTAGAAGAGTTTTTTAGGAAATTTCTTTAATGTACTCCCATCACAACTACTACGATGGAAATAATTTTCAGTTTGCTCACAAGTAAAATTTATTAATACTTTGATCATATTGTACTAGTCAAAATTTTTTATGGTGTGCCCCAATTTTGATATTTTCTAGAAATGCTCTGTTTGCAAGAAAAATGGTGCTTCAATTGGATGTGTAGCACCTCGATGTAAACGAAGTTACCATTTCCCATGTGGACTTCAGAGAGAATGTATTTTCCAGTTCACTGGCAATTTTGCGTGAGTTATTTAACTGTGGCAAATGGATATCCCAAAGATATAATTTCCCTGTAAAATAATTTTTTAAAGTTGATCTGAATTTATATACCTACATTACTGAGTTTATACATATATACGATATAATTATATATGTGTATGTGTGTGTATATATATATATATATATATATATATATATATATCCCACTCATATGGCGTTACTTCTGCCTACTAAATCTTGAGAATTGCAGTATTTAGAATAAGCCTAATGATTAATACTAGCTTTCAGCTTTCAACTCTGGGCTATAACATTGAACTGTTACTTATTTCAGTGAAAATTTCTCCCTTACACTATTCTAAATTTTTATGTCATTGTTAAGAATTGATAGTCCACTTTTCTTTCTTGTAGCTATATGTGTTTCTCACTAAAGACAGAACTTTGCTTGAGTGCAAAAGATAAATATTTTATTTAACTCTTAGTTACTTTTCTCGTTGCTGAGAAAAATACCTGACATGAAAAGTTAAAGAAGGAATGGTTCATTTCAGCTCACAGTTTGTAGAAGTTTCAGTCCATGATCCACCCAGGGTGAAGCTTCCCATTTTCCACACCCAGAACTATGCCAAAACAATCAGTGGACTAATATAGTAATCACAGACCCTTAAACCCAGCCTCACACACTTTATCCCAGCTTCACATACCATATATCCAGCAACCTCTGAAAAGCCCCACCTATGACAGCATGAGGCTTTGGGGGGACATCTAGATACAAGCCATAACATATGCTCTGGAATACCCTGAGAACATTTGCTTCCTGAGTACAGCTTCAGACATGGATTTTGGTATTTGATGTCATGAGTGTTCCATTTCTTTAAGTTCTTGTATTCTGACTTAACTAATGAACTGTTAACTATGTGAAAGTACCACAAATTAGAAAAACGTAAATTTAATACAAGTACAATGGAAATCGGAATGGAGTTTCCTCAAAAAACTAAAACTAGGGCTACCATTTGATCCACTTATACTAGTCCTTGGTATAGTATAGCACAATCCATAATAGCCAAGATGTGGAACCAGCATGGGTACCCATCAACAGATGAATAAATAAATAAAGTGTACAGTATTATTTAGCCGTAAAGAATAAAATTTTATCATTTGCAGAAAAATGGATGGATCTGGAGATAATTATATTGAGCAAATGAAACCAGACTTAGACATATGTCATTTGTTTTCCCTGATATGTGAAATCTTAAAAAAGAAATAATGAAATAGAAAGATTGTTATTAGAGGAGACAGAGGGAATAGGAGGTGTGTGTGGATACAGCCATAATATGTTACACACTTTGAAACCCTCTCCAGAAATGTAAAACTTGGGGAGAGTAGGGCAAGGAGTGTGATGGGTGAAAATGATCAAAGTATGTTGTGTGCATATATGAACCAGCCAGAATGAAGCTTATTAATCTGTATAATATGGATTAATAAAAAAAGTGGAAAAAATCTAAAGAGGATAGATGTTAAGTGCTCTTACCACAATACTAAATACATGCTAAATGAATAAGATAAATATAATCATTAAAAAATGCAAATGAAAATAAAATTGATTAGGAATACACTACTATTTGTATGACATGTTTATACAATTAAAATATTCTTTTAAGTATCAATTGTTGGTTCCTTTAATTTTATACAGTGTTGAATATGATAGTATATATTCAGTTGTTGAAAACTAGATATATATACTCCATTGCTAATACTATTACAGAGAATATTCAGTATTAGTTGCTGAAATTCTGTATGAGTTCTTACTACCAAAATGTTTTCATTTTGAAGGGCCAGTTACCTTGTTCATATAGAGTTAATTTCTAATGCCAAGGCTGTAATCTGTTGTACATTATGAGACAGACACAAATGAATTTTCTCTTAAATATGTCAATTACAATGCCAGCCTAATTGTATTTTGCAGTTTATTAGATACTATTTTTCAACGTTTTACACTTTTAGATCATTTTGTTGGAAACATCGTCCTATTCAAATTATTACAACTAATAATTATAGAGACTCTGTACCATGCACCATTTGTTTGGAGTTTATTGCACCTATTCCTACTTACAGCGTATTACGAAGTCCTTGTTGTAAGAATGCTTGGTTTCATAGAGACTGTGTACAGGTAAGATATATTTTGTAAGCTTTGATACAAAATGTATTGCTTGCTGATTTGAATTTTAAATTGGTGTTGGCCTATATATTAGCTTTTCTGTTAAAACAACTATAGAGCATTCATTAGTAACATTTTATAGTAAAATTTACCCAGTTCAAGTGTACAATTAGAATTTTAATAAATACTGTGTGTGCTACCTTTTGTTTTTACCTAAAAATTTTGTATTTCACAATGAATAACACACAGATTGTAATTCTAAATTCTATTTATATATTTAAGCTAGATAGAAGGAAGTGATAAAAAGCTTGATATTAAGAAATGTCAAGTCATTTTTTCATACTTTCGTAAATAATTTATAACTCCTTGACAGGGAGTTGATTACTGTGAAAAAAAATTTAAAAGTATTGGTTCTTTGAGACATTTTGTATATCAAACCTGGTGACCAGTTTTCCAATAAATAGAATATCATAATCCACATGGCTGAGTCTGGGGATATAGCTCAGTGGTGAGTATTTGCTTGAGGACGTAGATTCAATCCCAGCACTGAAAAATAAAAGAAGGAAAAAAAACCTCACAATAATTTACTATTTCTTTGATTGGACAATTCTTGAATGTCTTTAAAAAATGCCAACTATTAATAATGTCAAATATTAATATCAAATATATAATATACATGTATGAAAGCAGTACCTAGTAGACCAAAAATATACTTATGTTAATACTTTTTTGAAGTTTAGATTTTATTTTTATTAAAGTGAAATGTTACTTATTGCAAGTTACTTACATTTTTAAAAGTTAGATGTAAATTCTGTTCTATTTCAGTAAAATCTTAAAAGTGTTACCAGTAATTAAAGTAGTTAATCTTGGTTGATTACTCTTGTTTTGTATGAACCTTGAACTTTTGTATTTATGATTATTCAGGTAAAAGTAAAAGATAGGAACCTATTTTGTTGGGAAAATATTAGAAATTCTATTAATTCTTACAGAGAAATATATATAAATGGACCTAAGAGAATACATTTAATAAACATCATAAAGTGTTATCCTTACCTGTTGAGGAAGAAGTTCACATTATATGAGACTCTAAAAGTAATTTCTTAATTTAAGGGTTTATATTTGAATGAATGTAATCACTTCCTAATGTATCATCTTGTTAATTTTGTAGTAAAATATTACTTGTCAGGACAAGTACGATTTGCCTTACTTATATGTTAGTATTTTTTTTGGTGAACACTGAAAATACTATTTTAATTGTTACAAATTAGGAATATATTTCTGACAAAATAGTAGGGCTGCCAGGTATGATGGTGCATGCCTATAATGCCAGTGGCTTGGGAGACAGGCAGGAAGGTCACAGATTGAAGACCAACGTGGCAACCTAGGGAGAACCTGTCTCTAATAGTGCTATAAAAAAGGCCTGGGGATATATCTCAGTGGTAGGCTCTTGGTTCACTCCCTAGTTTAAAAAAAAAAAAAATTGTTACTTTATACAAACTAATTTAGAATCATAGCACCATGAATACTTGTTGGTGATAAAATACCAATAAGCAAATTATTTGATTAGAGCAAACTGTGAGAGGGCTAATTCTTGAGTCACTTTTTCTAAAGGGTCTCCAAGTAGCTTTTCTACTCTGGTGCCAGAATCTTAACTGAAATATTATTAGTAGTCTGCCCAGTCCAGATGGCTCATAGGTGGCTAAGCAACTGTCTTTTTTTGTTTTTTTTCCTGGTGAGAAAAGACTAGAAATTAGAAGCAAAGGAATTATGTTGACTTTTTCACTCTGCATCTAGAGACTTGTCAGTAGTCTTGTTGCTTGGATTTCTCCATTGTTGCTCTAATCTTGTTACTATCTTCTTGTGTCCTATGCTGGTTTTTGTTTGTTTGCTCTATACCCTTACACCATTTCTTGTATTTAGTGACATTTCAACATCTGTCTGCAGGTTAGCTGCTAAAAACTCCTTTAGTTTCAGAGATTTCAGTAACTTTTACTTTTTCCTTCCCATATGTTGTGTGTGTATGTATGCATGCACACAAATGTTGAGATGTGCATGTGTGTACCAGTTACCACTTGGCTGAACTGAAAATGTTTTGTTTTTTTTTGCACACTAACTTTTTTCTGGTTTTGGTTTACCTGTCTAACCTCATTGTTTACTTCATCTTGGCCAGAATATAATCCCTACACACATCACTAATGGTAGTTGCCTACTTCCATGTTTTGTTTTTCTAGCTGTGGAGACTGCAATATGCAATCTTTGGAAGATCTTCATTTTTCTAGCAAGCCTTTATTTTTTCTTCCAAGCTTAGCTTTTGGCCTCAGTGTCCTTCTGATATTTTTGTTACTATAGAACAGAAACTTTTCCTTCTTTCTTCACTGTATGTACCTTTAAAAAAAAAAAGCATTGTTTCATAATATTGTAGTAATTGTATTGTCTACTCACTAGAATTCCTTGGAGTTGAATCTAAATCATTTCATGATTCTGTTTTTGTTCAATAGCATATCTATAAAGTTAGGCGTTTGTCTTAGTTTTCTTGTTGCTGAGGCAAAATATCTGACACCCAAAGTTAGAGGAAAGATTTATTTTAGCTCACAGTTTGTACAGGTTTCAATCCATAACCAGCTAGCTCAAATGCAGAGTGGCATGGCAGAGGGACATCACAGAGGAGAAACAGTTTGTGGCAGGCAGCTGGCAGCAAAAACATCCAAGCAAGAAGCCATAACCATGGTTCTTTCTGTACCTTGTATCTTACCCAGGCTACTCTCCAGTAATACCCACACCCTTAAACCTAGCATCACACTGTGACTCAATCCCAGCATAATATCCTTGATCCTAGCAGCACAAACCCTAGATCTAGCTACTCTGAAAAGCCCACCTATGACCACATAAGGCTTTGGGGGGACATATGGACACAGCCGTCAAATATTTTTAACTGTATTTGTCCTACTAGTTCTTTTGTGTTTTTTGAGACTGGCAACTTTTTCTAGTAAGGTTTTAGTTTCTTGTTTCTTTCTGAGCACCCTCTGCCTACGGCTTCTTTCTTTTTGTTTACTGTACCATGAGAGCCGGTTTTTTATTTCTCTTTTGGGGAAGAAAAGTCAAATTAAAAACAAATGATTTTAACAATTATGTATATTTTCTTGATGAAGTAACTACAGATTTTCACTGTTTTTCTCATAGCATGGAAAACAGCAACATATTTAGGAACTAAAATTATGTTAGGTATCAGAGGTTGAGGTATTAGGTATGATAGCTATAAAGCAGATAGCTGTCTAATCATTAGAATTCTTTATTTATTTATTTATTTATTTTAACCTTGGGATAAAAAGCTTTCTGGATGTTAGCAGTGGAATAACTTGGTTTATAAGATTTGAGAACCATGGGTGTAGAAAATATTTTTGTAACATATAAAGTAAAAAATAGCACATGTTCTGTTAGTTATGTAATTCATAACCTGATGACAGACTTCAGTTGTTAACAATAGATTTTCCATTTTTCACTGTAGGTTCAAGCAATAAATGCAGGAGTATTTTTCTTTAGGTGTACAATATGCAATAATAGTGACATCTTTCAGAAAGAGATGTTGAGAATGGGAATTCATATTCCTGAAAAGTGAGTAATATTTAGCATTTCAACCAGAAAAAAAGACACTTTAAATACAGAATTTAATAACAGTAGAAATAATCATTTATGCTTGCTTATCAGTGGACATTTAGCCATTACAAATGTTGAAATGTAAAGCCTTCTCCTTCCCAGATAACTAGTTCACAGGAAGCAGGGAGTATAACATAAATGTCTCATTTGGGCTGGGGATATAGCTCAGCAGCATAAGCGCCTGCCTGGCAAGCACAAGGTCATGAGTTCAATTTCCGGTACCAAAAAAAATTTTTAAAAAAATCTTGTTCATTGATTTAGATAGACTGGTGTTGGTGAACCTATGACATGCATCCTACAGAGGGCTATTTGGTATCATTGAAAGCACTAAAAAGTTTGCCATCACTGATAAGAGTCTCTTAGTAAGTACCTCAGTGGTGTTCAATTTTGATTGATTTATATATAACTGTAATCAACTTTAAAGTGGTATTTATAAATTAGGGGACTCAAGATAGGTTTAAAATGAATGAGAAGAATTTTCTTAACACTTCAAGGTGAGGAATCCAGAAGTAATGATACTAACCTTGAAATTAAAAATTAGGAATGAAACGTTAGAAAAAAATGTAAGTTTTAGAAAATTTGCTTAATTTTTCATTTAGCATTTGAAATTTTACTATGAGACCGATTAACTGTAGGCACAATGACTTACTAGAGTTTATATTAAGGAGACAATCTTAAAAGGAAAGTTTTTATCCTTGTTCCTAAGTATGTATTGGATATGTAGAGAATATACTAAAAAGGACGGTTTATACTTGTTCTTAAGTATGTGAAAGGTTTTTGTTTTTAGATTCATTACTAATCCTTTTATGTAACATTATAAGTCAAAGCATATTTCACATCTTGTTTCATTTATAGAGATGCATCTTGGGAATTAGAGGAAAATGCTTATCAAGAGCTTTTGGAACCCTATGAACATTGTGATGTACGAAGATGTCGTTGCAAAGAAGGGCGAGACTATAATGGACCTGATAGGTATTTGTGAATGTTGACTTGTGCATATTTAAGCCTTGAACTAGGAACATAAAAAAACATAGTTTTGCTTTTAGGAAGTTTTAATTTGAGAAGATAAATTATATTTGTTAAACTTCCATTTGCATGTGTGTGCAAAGAAGTTTTTGTAGTTACTAGAGTTGTAATCTATGTCTGTTGTATATTTTCATGAAGGTCTGTTTTCTAGAGCTACAGTTTCCTATATGGTAGGCATACCCACATCTGGTTACTAAGTCTTTAAAATATGGTTATTCCAAATTGAGAGGGTGCTGAAAAACATACCAATGACTAAGATCAACAAGGTTATTATAACAAAATACCTTAGAATAAGTGGTTTAAACAAAAGAAATTTGTTTTCTTACAGTTTTGGGGTTAGAAATGTCAGATCAAGGTGACAATCCCTTTGGTTTCTTCAGAAGCCTCTCCTTGGTTTACAGGATGCTGCCCTCTAGCTGTTGTCTTCTCAAGGTTGTGCCTCTGTATTGTCTGTGTTGTGTCTTTTTTTTTTTTAATAGACTACTGATCATACTGTTTTAGAATCATTTATATGATACCACTTTGTTCTAATTACCACTTTAATGGCCTTTTATCCAGGTACAGTTTTATTTGAGTTATATTCTAGGTGTTAAGATTTACCTCAACATACGAATTTGGGAGGCAGGCATCAATCAACCCATAATCATATGAAAAAAAAAGAACTTAAAATATTTTGTTAATTTTTATATTGTTTACCTATTGAACAAAGTAGTACATATTGGAAATAAAATACATTTAGAGTAATTTCACCTGTTTCTTTGTACATTTTAAAATGGAGGTATTAGAAGATTTTTTGCTACGTATCTGTTGGCATTGTACTTTCTACTGGACAACACTGCAGTGGGGGATAATTTAGCTAGATTAACCTACCATTGTTTCTTTTGAAACAGTGAAAAAAGGGTTGGTATTGGAAATTTATTGATTACCCTGTTGTAATGTCAATATATAGCTGTTTATTCAGTCACCTTGTACCTTTTAGGTATAGTATATTGCACTAGGAATCAAGAGTCTTCATTTAAGATGTAAGAAAAAGTAACAGGTCAGTTTTGCTGAAATTGATGTAGAAAATTTCAGCAAGTTGTTATTCCTGCTATGTTCATTAACATAGTAAACTTAAGAGTGCAGAGCAGACTATTGAGAGTCATGTTTTTCTTACAAAGTGATTTGACTGAATCAGCTACTACTTATTTGTAAAGAATTAGCTGAGGTCTGGGCAGTTTTGGAAAATTTCCCCTGAGCACCTAGCTCTTTGTACAAATTTCCTTCACTTGTGCTTTTTACAATATAATCATCATCATTTAAATTTAATGTTACTAAACTAAAATTCCTTTAAGGACAGAGATAATATTGAAAGGGTCAAGTAATATATATTGTTACCCATGCTGCTTGGTCTGGTGACCCTGATTATTCTTTTGTCACCACTTGTAGTACTTCTCTGGAGTTTTGCTGTAAGGCACATCTGAAATAATGTAAATACAGTTCGAAGAAGCAGTACTTTCACTAAAGTTGATATTTCCTAAATTAGTTTTAGGTTGTTCTTTATATGGTCTGTGTATTGTTTATCATCAAATCAGTATCTACAAAACTTCTCTTTACTTTTGACAGTTATTTTTTGAGATTGCTATCACTTTTGCTCTTTCTTCTGAGACACAGATAACTGCTACCCAAACACTTGTTTTGTAATTTTATTCCCTCTCCTCCCAGAAAAGGCAGCACTGGTAAAAGGCAGCAGAGTGTAGCAGTTAAAGACATGGGTCTCAAGCCAGGTAAACTGGGTTGAAAACCTCACTCTGGGGCTTAATAAGTGAGCTTAGTGAGCAAATAATATAACCCACTCTGCTTTGGTTTTCCCTTCTTAATAATGGGAGCAACAATTAAAATTGTAAGGGTTAAACTTTCCCTTTAAAGAGTAAGAGCTAGACCCCATAGAACTGGGGGAATACCTAGCTACCTCACTTGACACCCACATTTCCATTTACTCAGGAGCTATTTCCATTTCAAAGAGAACGATACAAAGACAGTGATATACCCCCCGAAGAGTGGGGAGTCTCATAACACAACCCATATCCATATCCACAGAAAATAGGAACATAAACTGTCACATGTCACACGGCAGTGAGATGGGCAAATGAGAGAGAATATGAGTATAACCTAGGTAGGAAATCTGGACCCTGTGGTCCCACACAACACCTGAAGTGACTGAGGAAGCTCATTTTAGAAAGTATTGCTTTATCTTGAAATTTATTGAGTACTTATTCCATATCAGATACATTGACACAGTAGTCCCCCTTGAGCATAGCCATCTCCAAATACAAGTTTACATACAAAATAAATTAAATAGAAAATGCTTTAGAAAAAAGTAATTCAATATTGTAGCAGATAATCTGTTTTCCCTGTGATAAAAGGGTTGATTTTGAGGGCCAGGCCTATGGTAGCATAGATGACTGGAATTAGATTTAATATCAAACATTACATCTGCTTTTCTTCATGTCCTCAGCAAATGGGAAATAAAGCGCTGTCAGTGCTGTGGTTCTAGTGGAACACATTTAGCCTGTTCCTCACTACGATCATGGGAACAAAATTGGGAGTGTTCGGAATGTAGAAGCATTATCTACAATTCAGGTAATAGTTTATAATTTTGAATGGATTTTTAAAATTTTAATAAAGTTTTTTTACCTGTATTTCTGTAATGCTAACATTTAGATTTAAATCTGTAGATTTCCGAAAAGCTAAAAAACACTCATTACCCAACTCTAATAATGTGGCAATTACTGATTGTTTGTTGGAAGAATCATCACCTAAGTTACCCAGACAGTCTCCTGGAGCTCAGAGTAAAGATCTACTAAGGTGTGTATTTTAAATTTGAGGTACAAAAATCTATTTGAAGAAAGTTATGACAGAAAATGCCTTGTCCACTTAGGATATTAGCTGATCATAAGTACTCTAGAAGTGTTAATAGAGTTCAGTATTTGATCATGAAATCAGTGCAATCAGCATTTTTTTAAAAATCTAAATGGAATAGACTTGAATGTAAACTATCAGATTGTGTTGTACGTAAGAAGAATATATATGAACTCTTAATTACTTTATTGCATAACATAAAGTATATTTGTTATAGATGATTTTCAAGATAGTTTGAAAAACATTTGTTCTTTAAAATGTCATTTGATTGTAGATTAAGATAGGAAAATGAAATATCAGGCATACCATGTCACGTTGAAAAATGAAAGAAGTCCTGTTTAATATAAAGATGGTTTGTTTTTTTGGCATTGTAACCATTGTTTGCTTAATATATTTGCTGTCAGTGTCAGAAATCTTAAGTGTCTGCTTTTCCCTTTAGAAAGTTTAAGGCATACTTGTTACATATTACCATATTCTTAACTATTTCCACAAAATAACAAGATAAGTAGCTTTTAAAGTCATTCTTAAATATTCAGATATGACTGCAATTATACTTTTATAGTGTATCAGGTATTTGTTCATTTATAATTATGATTTTAAGTGTATATAGCTTTTTCAAAAAAGCTTTTAGAGCCTTGCTTTATTGAATAGGAATAAAGTAGAAAAATAACATTTGTAGTTAAGCCTGAAGAAGTACTGTCGTTAGGTTTCAAGTTTAATAACTTGGAAGATATAAAAGAGAATTTTTCTGAAAGTATTTGGGTACTTCATTTTTCAGGTAGGTAGAGTATTACTTGTCAAACTGTGAGGAATTACAGTTTTAAAATGCCACTTTTGGGGGTCCGACTGCGAGTGGGAGTGCAAGCACCAGCACAAGGCGGCTGCAGCTGGCAGCATGGCTTTCATGGCCTCGGAGATCATCACCTTCATGGTCTCCATCTCTGGCTGTGTACTGGTGTCCTCCATACTGCCCACCTACTATTGGAAGGTATCTACCATCAACGGCACGGTCATCACCACCGCCACCTATTGGCCAACTTGTGGAAGACTTGTGTTATCAACTTCATGGGTATCTACAACTGCAAGGACTTGCCTTCCATGCTGGTGCTGGACAATATATCCTGGCATGTAGAGGACTTACAGTTGCGGCTGTCAGCTTGGGTTTTTTGGCTCCCTATTTGCACTCTTTGAAATGCAGTGTACCAAAGTTGGAGGTTTAGATAAAGCATAAGCTAAAATTGCTTGTTTGGCTAGAATTGTATTTATGCTGTCAGGGCTGTGCTCACCAACTGGCTGTTCCCTGTAGGCACACAAAATCACAACAGAATTCTTTGATCCTCTCTTTATGGAACAAAAATGTGAATTAGGAACTGCTCTGTTTATTGAATGGGCAGGTGCCTGACTCTGCATAATTGTTGGTATCTTGTTTTACTTTTCAATATCTTGCAATAACAAAACACCTGGAATGTGATACACATACAAGAGGGTCACATTTATCATGTCTTCCCAGATAAGGTACCATGAAGAGAAGGAGACTGTAAATTCACAAACCTTTCAAAACAGTTCGATAAAAATGCTTATGTCTAAAAGAATTCTACTGGCAAGCTTGTCTTGAGTGTGTTATCAAAGTGCACTGTTCTCAAAATGATCCTGTCAAAGTCCTCCTATAATTAACACTCAAACTATTCTTAACATAAGAATTTGAAGAATTTGTTGATTGTACGAATGTGAATGTTCTTACATGGTTATGTACTAATCATGTTCTGTTACGGCTTTCTATAAAAAAATAAACAGGTTATTTACAGGATTTATATATTTGGAGGACATATAAAACATTTAAAATCAAAGGTTCAAGTAGTATTTGTAACATAGCCTTTGTGATTATTCATACTTTGAGATATTTCACCCCATTCCTTGTTTCATTCATGTATTACACTGGAAACATAAGAAGGGTGTCTTCTCAGTGGTATAGGTACAATCTGTGACTGAAGTTAAAAACATGTTATTGGCTGCTACATGGAGTTGTCTTGTAGTTTCTTACACCCTCTCTCTCATGACAGTCATTTATTAAGATGGTTCAAGGAAGGGCTAATGAGGCCAAAGTGTGCCCTTTATGTGTCACATCCCCCTTAACAAACTGCTTAGTCTTCGCTGATTCAGAAAGCAGAATCTACAGAGAGAAGGGCATTGGCATGAGCTGAGCTGAGGCCACTGGATGTGGTTAACTCTGAAGGCAGCAAAAGGAAGTCCCAGAGCCAGCATGGCATGCCTTACTCAGAACTGATGAACTGATTGTGTCTTACAGGTCCTATTTAGGTAACTAACTGGGTAATTGAGAGACTTACTTTTCAAAACATGTGGCTTGCTTCAGTGATTTTTGAACAAAGATGAAGATTTATCCCTAGGGCCATCCCTATGTCTAACATGCCCATGAGGGATATAGTAGTCATCATTATTAACACAAAGGTAACATACCCTGCCTCACCACTCACAGCCACCATATGCAGCATGTACTTTTATTATCCTACATTTTCAGAGAAAGAATTACAGCAGAATTTAATTTGTCACAATAGTGATAGAATGTGACTATGAGGTAGGGTACTCTAGGGTAAAATACAGTTTCAGTATGTAAGCATTGATATGAGTGAGGGGTGAGAGTGTCACTCAGAGGTAGCATTCAGGAGGCCCTGGGTTGCATCCCTAACACCACAGAAGGAGAAAGAGAAGAAAAGGTAAAAGTGAGGGTTGGGGGCACAGCGAAGTGCTACCTGTGTTACCCAAGTAAGAAGCTGTATGGATGAATGCATTATTTTCCTGAAGTGTAAATGATCTGAAATGAAAAATCACATTGTTCAGAGATGTCAAATGGAAAGAAAAGGAAACAAACAAGTTTAAAATTCATACTAGTTAATTCCATGTTAGTACTTTTTTAATTAACTAAAAGACATAAAGGTAGATTAGGTACTTCAGGCTAATGTGGGGACAAAGTTGTACGGGTTTGCATTTAAAACAAAGATTTTTTTTTTTTAATTAAAGCTGAGATGGTGAAAATATACTGAAAAATTTCAGGTAGGGTGTAAGGTATGGAAAAACTGTTAGTAACCATAAATATGTTTGGGCATCAGGGAGGGGCAGTAGATGACAGTGGTCCAAAGAAAAAAGAATAAACCAAATGAAATGGTATGACAGATAAAAGTTGACTTTTGTGACACACAAATACTGACTTAATTTAAATACTGGGTTCACTTTATAATAGAGAGTGCTTATTATCTTCCCCAGTCTTTCTGCTCAAGACTGAAGACACAGAACTTGGAAGATACTTGGTTTATAGACTGTGCTTGTCACTTTCTAATTGTATGTTTGATCTTTGGCAAATTACTTAATGTTATATCACATCTTTAGGATGAGGATTATAAAAATGACCACATCTCAAAGTAGTTATAATTAAATGCACTAACATGGGTTAAAAATAAAACCAAGTGATTCAATAAATATCTGTTGCAGAAATGACTGGATAGACAAAGCAATGCATGCTATCTCTGGCCTACTTTTTCTAGGTTATCTCTCTTTCCACAGGAAACTTTGATTCATCATTTAGAAATGCTTTTAGAAACAAAGTGAATATAACTACATTAAAACGCACCTGCCAGAAGTTGGAAGAAATGTTTGCAAGTTTATAATAGGACAAGTATAGGCAAGGACTTTATGAACAGAACCCCAATTGCACAGGAAATAGTACTGAGAATGGGATCATATCAAATTAAATAGTACTGAGAATGGGATCATATCAAATTAAAAAGCTTCTGGACAGTAAACGAAACAACAGTGAAAAGACAACCTACAGGACGGGAAAATTTTTTGCCAACTATTTCTCAGACAGAGAACTCCTATCTACAATATATAAAATCTCCAAAAAATTAAGACTCCCAAAAAGACCCAGTCAAAAAATGGGCAAGTAAATATTGAATATGACATTTCACAGAAGTAAACATGGCTAATAAATACATGAAGAAATGCTCAACATTGCTAATCATTAGAGAAATGCAAATTAAAACAAGACTTAAGATTCCTTCTTACCCCCAGAAATTGGCCGTCATCAGGAAATCAAGTAACATGCTGGTGAGGCTGTGGGGACAAAGGAACCCTTCTATATGTTGGTGGAAATACAAACTTTACAACCACTATGGGAATCAATATGGAGATTCCTCAAAAAACTAAAACATTCACTTGACATAGCTATTCCCTTTCTAGATAACTTCCTAAAAGAGCAAGATGTGTGCATACCCATGTTTATAGCAGCACAATTCAAAATAGCTAAGACTTGGAAATGGCCTGTATATCCATCAACAGGTGAATGGATAAAGGAGCACCACTGTGCCATAAAAGATAAACTTTAGCCATCTGTAGGAAAATGGATATGCCTTGAGACCATAATGCTAAGTGAAATAGATCAGACACACAAGCTTAAAATATCACGTGGCTTTTCTTACATGAGAAACTCAACTTACAGAAAGCAGAATAAAAAAAGGTAGAAATCAGTGAGATAGCTCTTGTCCTACTGGGTTGAGATGGAGAGGGGGTAGAACAGAGGGAAAGAGGATGAAAATAGGAATTAATATGTGTACCAACTTCACCACAAGGAATGTAAACACTCTACTGCAAATATGCTAAAATAAAAGTTTAGATACAAATAAACAGGACCCTGGGGAGGTAGAAGCAGATTGACTTTTGAGATCAAGATGTTATATGTTGTAGCTACCAAGCCAGTCTCTCCCATGGTTAAGTCCCCTCAAAAGTACAAATTCAACTCAGAAATCAACTCCAATAATCAGCCATAGTCACAAAAGTCTGGTAGAGGCTTTACTGGTAAGCTTGATAAATCAAAAAATCTTTCTTTGGAATTAAGTGCACAGAGTAAATTATAAGAAGATGGATGCCAAATACATTTTATGTGAGCTTTCTGAACTTTAACAATGTCATTGTTCACCAATATGAATTATTTTTTAGGTACTTTGTGATATGGGTTGGGTTTTTAAGTTTACACATAATTCAGTAATGAATCTTTTCTACTCACATTCTGATAAGTTAATTGACATTTTAAATAGGTACATTGTATTTATAAAGTATCAAGGACTAAAGATTATAACACAAACCTAGTGGCCATAGTGTTATTCTCTTAGTGGCAACATGCTTACAGTGACTCAAAGCTGAATATGATCTAGATAATTTAGGAAGATGTATTTAATGAGGGCCTAATTACTCTAAACTCATATGAAAAATAATCAGCTTAAGTCTTTAAGATTTCACTGCTCACTAACTCAATTTTAAAAACACTAAAAGAATTTTATAGTATCAATATTTCCAATGTGACAATATGCAGAAGATATTTAAAAAGCTCCATAGAGAAACCTGCTTTAAGTTAAAAACATCTTTTCACTTAAGAATCAGTTGGAAAAAATACACTTAATGCTCGAGTACCATCTGAAGAATACGTTTTTTATGACTTTAATGGCATCTTGTTAGCGGTAGAAGTGAAACACCTTTATGTACTTCAAAATACTCCTGAGAATTCATTTTTTAGTGTTAAGTGCCGTTAAAGAGGGCCTGTTTCCTGGGCAGGGTGGGAGAGATGCCACTGTGGTTAATCCAACTGAAAAATCTGTTTATCTGTAATTATTTGTTGTAATACTTTTTCTATAAAATTTCTATTATATTTAAATAATTTTAATATTTAGATTTCCAAACATTGTTCCAAGGAAGTTTGACTCCTTGGATCCTGCTTTAACATGTAATGATATTCTGGGAGAATAGCACTGTTGTTCCTGTTACAGGTGGGAGCAGTGAAATCAACTGGCTATAAAAAGGTTAACTTTGATCCTTCTTCGAAACAGGCTAGCAGAAATAGGCATTCTGGGAAAAAGCAAAGCCCTGGACCACAATTGACCATTGTAATGCCTTAGGATGTGAAAAAAAATTGTACTTGCTGTAGAAATATGACCCATGGTCATTGAGTAAATTAACTCAAATTACAACCAGAGAATGCTGCAGGGAGTGATTTGAGCTAGGCTATAAAACCTACCTGATAAGGACGGGGCAGATAGCTCAGTGGCACAGTGCCTGCCTAGCAAGCACAAGGTACTGAGTTCAATTCCCGGTGCCGGCAGGAAAATAATCCACCTGATTATTAACATGGAGCTTCTGGTTGTGTAGTTGTGTAGTTGTATGGCTGCTGCTGCTGCTGTTCTGGGCCATGTTTTGAGACTCACTGGTCTAGACCAAAAGGTATCTTTTAAGAGATTGTGAATTCTTCATAACATTAACTCTACTGTTTGTTATAATTTTTTTTTTTTAATTTTTTTGTGGCACCGGAGATCAAACTCTCAGCCTCACATCTACTAGGCAGGCGCTTAAGCCACTGAGCCAAACTCCCAGCCCTAGTTTTTTGAGGCAGGGTCACCCTATGTAGCTCAGACTGGCCTTGCACTCACATTGTAGGCCAAGCTGGCCTCAAACTCATAATGCTCCTCCTACCTCAGCCTCCCAAGTGTTGGGATTTAAGGCGTGCACCACCACGCCCGGCTAATTATAATTTTATGATTTCAAATACATTGTGTAATCTCTCTGAGTCATAGTTTTCTTATGTACTATATGCAAAGATTACATTTGCTTTCATTTTTTAAATGGATGTAAGAAGTAATGAAATATTCTTTTAAGCCAGTTCTTTAGCCAATGGTCAGTAAGTTTCAACTTCTGAATCAGAAATCTTTAGTCCCTAAATTGATCAAATTTTAGAGAATCATCTGTCAACCTTAATGTAAATGACCTAATGTAACTGATTTTAATTAAGATCGGGGTGAGGAATCAAGAGTTTAAGACCTAACGTTAATAAATAACTATTTTCAGTTCCAGTTGCAGCCATTGTTCAGCTTTTGGGTAAGAGCTGGGAAAGAATTTCTTTTAAACTTTCTCTTCTTTTTTGTTGTCTTTATAACTGTTGTTTCACATAAAGTACTTTAAAGTAAATCTGTGTTAAAATTCATGTTTTGTAGGCAAGGCAGCAAGTTTAGAAGAGATATTTCAACAATATTGATAGAGTTAGGATTTCAAATTAAGAAAAAATCTAAAAGATTATGTATCAAGAAAGCCGATATCTGGAACAGTGCCTTAGATGAATTTAGAAATCAAAACTTCAACCCTTCATACATAATTGAAGTAGTATTTATTGAGAGTGATAATTTTGGAAGAGAACATCCGGGATCAAAGCAAGAATTTCTGAGTCTTTTAATGCAACATCTTGAGAACTCTCCAATGTTTGAAGGTTCCTTGTCAAAGAACTTATCTCTGAATTCTCAAGGTAATCATTTTATTTATTGCACATGCTGAATATAGCATATATAGAAATAAGGTTAGAATTAACGTTCATTTACTGTGGTGTAAATGTATAACTTAATAAACTACTGATAGAATCACAGGAAAAAGGGATGAAAAGAGATTTGTGTGTGTGTGTGTGTGTGTGTGTGTGTGTGTGTGTACCGGGGATCGAACTCATGATCTTGCACTTGCCAGTCAGGCACTTGTGCCACTGAGCTAAATCCCCAGCTCTGAAAAGAGATATTTTTAAGGCTAAGTTTTGTTGGGACCAGAGTTATAGCTTCATGATATAACCTTTGTCTAGCATGTATGAGGTCCTGGGTTCACCCTGCAGCACTGATAAAAATAAAGAAAAAGAAGGGAGGGAAGGAGAGGGGAGCAAAAAGGCTTTGTAGTGAAATAATGTTTAAGAATATGCTTTATAGCAATATCCTTCTGATTTCATAATTAAAGGTAACTTCATTTAAATTTTATATTTATTCAAATTTTATTTGAATACAGTGGCCAAATAAATGGGACAGATAACTATTTGGATCCTTTTTGTAGTCATATATTTGAAGTTAGGCCTTGGCATAGGATTTATATTAAAATAGTTTCTTGCTTCAAATGTAATAGATTTTTTTAAATATAATTTGTTTTTAAGAATTTTTTTAAGTTATGTAAGAGAACCTTTTTCATTACATAGGAATTTTCTTCTCTTTGTTTCCTAGACTTTACTCACCTTGCCTGAAGTATTATTACTATATATACTACAAAGAGCTTACTAAATACATTTAAAAATTAGCAGTAATTTTAAATTCCTTTTAAAATAAGCAATAATGTTAACTGAAGACAACTTTGGTACAGTAAAGAATGGATTAAGTCACAAAATCTGAATTCAAGTTTGTACACATTTACTTCACTAGCTTTACATAGTTATATTAATTATCCTATCAGCGTCTCTGTTATTTTTATCCATAAAATATAACTAATAAGGTCATCATTGAAGAGATTTTATAACAATTTCAGTTACTATAAATGTTACTGATAAGTTGATTTAAGCAGTTTATAGAAAAACAAAGAAATTTTGACCATCAAAGTTACTAAAACATTTTGAATGACATTTTTAAAAATATTTAAAAACTATTTCAAACTATGAGAGTACAATAAGATAGCATATACTGTTGAGAGTAAGTTTCTACCTTTTAGAAGATAATTTAATGATAAACATCAAGAACCTTAAAAATGCTCACATCGTTTGACAATTTAAAGAATCTATCCTAATCAAATCAAATATATATACAAAAATATGTAAATAGATGTTGATTGTAACATTATACTCAGTTGAAAATGTCACTCAACCTGGATAACCAGTAACAGGGAGATTTTACTTTTGTTATGTATCTCATTGTTAGTACAATGTTTGTCTCAATGGATTGCTAAATTATAAATGAGTAATTTTGAATAGTATAAGAAAAATTTTATAATATAACTGGAAAAAAGCAGAAATTAAGCTATTTTATGTATGTTTATGTACAGACAAATACACTAAAGGATTTACAGTGATTATTGTAGGGTTATAGGTGTTTCGATTTTTTTTAAAGATTTTCTCTATTTTCATTTTTCTACAATTGGTTATTTATATTCAGAAAAAATGCTTTTATATAATTTAGGTGTGTATGCAGAATAATAGTGTCTAATGACTGCTACTTTTGGCTTAATGTTTAATATATGTATTCATTTAAAATGATGGTTATCTTACAATAATAGAAATGTATTTTATGTGTTTTCATCTGTATTTACAGCTCTAAAAGAGAATCTTTACTATGAAGCTGGCAAAATGCTTGCCATTTCTTTGGTTCATGGTGGTCCTTCACCTGGTTTCTTTTCTAAAACGTTGTTTAACTGCCTAGTTTATGGACCAGAAAATACCCAACCAATTTTAGATGATGTGTCAGACTTTGACGTGGCACAAATTATAATCAGGGTAAGAAATGTACGTGTTTATTAAAATGTAGACTACATTGCAGAGGTATGTTAATATAAATGATTCGCAACAGAATAATCCCTATGGTGTACGTACTGGTTGTCAATATATGGTATTTATGTTTGCCAGCAGAGTTCAGAACCAGTTAAGAGATGCATGTAAAAGTCAGATAACTGGAGATCAGAGTGCCAGATTTAATGTTGATAAATGTAAGTTAGATTTGGGTTCAAAATGAACTAGATGGTTTAATCTACCCTGCCAGAAACAGTATGACTCAGATTCCTTATCAGAATGTTAGAGAACAGTTGAAAATGCACTTCCCCACAGGCAGGCAGACCTGAGGAAAGAAAGGATTTGCCTCACCAGTCAGAGTATTTACCCTTTTTCCTGTAGGGAAGTATGAATGACAGATGGAAAGGCCATGTTTAATTTCTTTCTTATGGAAACAAGTGTGGAGTCTTACTGCTTCCACGGAATAATAGTTAACATTTATTGAGCACTTACAGTGAATTCTGTACTGCATATATCACTTATACAAAGTCCTTTATCATAATCCCCTATGGGATAAGTATCACTGCCTGCATGTTACTGATTCCTTTTTTACTTAAGCATACTCTATCCATTAATTAATAGGCAGTGTAGTTTAATGATTAAAAGCATAGACTTACAAGTGAAATTTTAATTTGAGGGTCAACTCATGTAAACACTATAAACTGTGCGATCTTAAACTTATTAAACTCTCTAAACCACAAAGTAGGCACCATGAAAGTGTAAATTGTTGACTATTGTGACTAACAACAGTTCTGTTTATTTGGCCTAATACTGCTCATCCTAAAATCATACTTTAAATTGACCCTTTTAAGCTTTATTCTCTTTTCTAAAAAATGTTCTTTAACTTCATTGTCTCTATTTTCCATTTTCTATTCATTTCTTAACTTCCTGTAATCTTCTGTTCCCACCATCAGTCTCCTAACTTGACTTGTTCATACTTTCTAGCTAGGGATCTAAATCTTCATATCTATAGTCCTTTCTTTTTTATTTCTTCATTTTTCTCTGACAGATGTAATCAACACTTTCTTAGAATTCCTCTCTCATGTTTTAATATTGTACTTCTGTTTTTGATTACTATCTTCTTTAATGCTTTGTCCTCTAACCTTTTTCAGTACTGTCTTACCCTGTATCCTATTTTCTTTGGAGATCTTCTGTCTTACTAACTTTCTGAATGATTTGTGGGCCTATGTTTTGAGGCCCTCTCTATTAAAACAAAAACACCCCCTTTCAATTTTTGGGAGTTTTTTCCTAAGAGACTTCTCATTTCAGGCTATCCTAGAGAAATCTTTTCATTCTTCCATAGTTCTTTTACAGCTGAATGTCAAGTTTGTTTGTAAAAGTGGCATATCTTCAGTCTTTTCTTTGTATACTTCTAGTGTGCCTACTAAACCAAGTTCAAAGTATATCTAGGCTTAGACAAAACAGTATATTCTAGTATTTAGAGTGACTCTTCCAAAAGTTCCATTTTGACCATATTGCTTTCTTCCTCAGGAATCCTCAATGGATTCTAATTGCTTGTCTCTATAAAGACATTTATGATCTTCAACTGTTTCTTTTTTCTTTCTTTTTTTCTTTTTCCTTTTTTTTTTTTTTTGTTTGGTACTGGGAATTTAACTCAGGACCTTGCACTTGCCAGGCAGGTGCTTTGCCACTGAATTATATCCTTGTCTCAACCCTTTTTCATGGTTTATGTACTCCAGTACTTCCTGTCTAGTGTTCATTCTTACATTTAATGAACAAATGCTTTCCTATTTTATCAGAATTTACTTTTTAGAAGAAATACAGAGGAGAAACAAATTGAATAAACCATGATGTAGCAAACATTAATGTAAACATAACAGTAATTTTAAAAAGGAATTGGGGAATAGTATACATATAAGGTTCAGTTTAGATTATGCATCTTTAACAAAGAGACCCAGACAGTGGCTGAAAAAAGACAGATGCTTATATTGCCCTCTAAAATCTGTTGCCAAGATTAGGTCTCTAGACTTTGGCTAGCTGCCTTTTCTGTAAGTGGTTTTATTGGAACACAATCTTACCCATTTGTCACATACCGCTTTCCTACTGCAGAGGCAGAATTCAGTAGTTGGTACAGACTAAGTGTTTCACAAAGCATAAAATGCTATCTATGCCTTTGTACAATTGGCCCGTAGTTTAAAGGTAGAGTTGTGAGATATATAAAATCATCTAAGAAATTGGGTTCCTTCTACTTATTGTCTAATCACTTAGAATATTGTCTTATTATTATTGAAAATGAAGAGCAGGGAAGTTTGACACATCGTTTTGATTCATTTTTCTATTAAGAGATTATTGGTTGACTCCTATTTTTGTATTTCTCTTTCTATGTCAATAAGAGTTAACCTTTATGATGTAATGCCAGCACTTGGGAGGCAGAGGCAGGAGGATCATTGTGAGTTCAAGGACAGCTTGGATTACATAGTAAGCTCAAAGCTAACCTAAAGTACATAGTGAGATGCTGTGTCTCAAAAAAATAATAATAATAAAATAAATAAAAGAGTTAACCTGTATGAAAGTGTCTGGCATAATGATTTCTTTGTTTATGCTATTTATTAAAAGATTCTTGGTAAAATTCTGTCCATCTTTTAAGTCTTAGCTGATCTACTTTCTCTTTCATGAAATCTTAGGTCATCTCCTCCTCAGTGCCATGTAACTTTTCTATATCATTTATTTTTTATCAGTAATTTCCTGTACTAAAGTGATGTTATATTCTAAGTATGTTGAAAGTGGAAGTATACAGTATTTGTTGAACTAGATTGTCATCTATTTATTCTAGAAAAATACTTCTTAGTGTACCTTGAGTCTACCGTGATGTACTCAGAGGTTGAGTATGAAGTATTATGTCATTTGAAATGTAAATATAATTCACAAGAAATGGGTAAAGTGGGTATATTTTCTCCTTTTTTACAGATAAAATCTTCAACAAATATGGATGACTTAAACTCGGTAATAAATGAATGCTATAACTATCTAGAACCTATTGGGTGTCTAAAACATCTAACAACATTAACTGATAAATACATGTTGGTAGAAGACATACTTGTCTACCATGTAATTAAGAGAGTCCAAGCACCCTTTGAAAGGTAAGCATTTGTTTATATGTTAAAACTCAAATAATATGTTTAAAAAGTTAATTGTCTTATATTGTGAGATACATTATGTTTTTCAGGAAAATTTAAATCTTACTTATAAACAACACTTGAGAGCTGGTCCTGCTGGCGCACGCCTGTAATTCCAGCACTTGGGAGGCTGAGGCAGGAGGATTGTTGCGAGTTTGAGACCAACCTGAGCTACAAAGTGAGCTCAGGGCCTGCCTGAACTGCATAATGAGACCCTGTCTCAAAAAGACCAAAAATAAATAAATAAATAAAACTTGAAAATTAAGTTGAAAATCAAGGATGATGACTGTTCCAATCATTCTATACAGAATTATATTACTGTATGATGCTCAGTAGAAAAAATCATTACTTCAATTTATAATTATATTTCTGAATTTAAAATTATTTTAAAAACTCTTAAACATATGGGTTAACTATTCCATCACTACTTACTTAATAAGTATTTATTGAGCACCTGTCATCTATGGGGTAATAGAAATCATAACTATTCTTTGATTAAGGGCTGGGAGTTTGGCTCAGTGGCTTAAGCACTTGTCTGGCAGATGCGAGGTTGTGAGTTCGATACCTGGTGCCACAAAAAAAAAAAAAAAAGAAAGAAAGATACAGGTGAATTAGGTTATAAAGTAATTATTCACTTGATTTATTACACATTTCATAAACAGTAGCTCAGAATAACAGCACTAACATTTTTACCAATAACCTATTATTAAAAACATTAAAATTATTTTTCTGTTTTCTAGAATTATATATCAAGTTAGTGTGCTTTTAAGCCACTTGGAATATTCTTTGTGGTGTTATACTATAATTAGATATACATTTCCATTTCATTTTTTGGTGTTTTATTTTTAGAGATTTTACTAAAATGTTATTTAAAGATTATATAAAGTATTTGCATGGTTCCAAAGTCAAATATATAGTAAAAGCATATTGAAAGTGGCTAGCCCTGTATGTAACAGTATATTCAAGGAAGTACACCTTTCATACTTATCACATTTACCTTCCATCCCTATATGAGGTAATCATTTTAGATTTTTTAAAAAACGTTTTCTCACTTCATAATTATTCTTTTTAATGACACAGGAATGTGTATGTGTCTCAACTTAGTCCTTTTGTTAGATAACCACCCATTTTTCTACTGTTTCTTTTTTTTTATTTGACAACATATTCTAGAGGTCACCTTGGTAGTAAATAGACATATTCTTCATTATTTTCAGAATTTCTTTGCTTTGTATATATTGCTGTTTTTTTCAACTAGTTTCCTGTTAAAGGACGTTTGGGATGTTCTCTAACATTCTTCTAAAGTATATTAATAACATCATACCCTTACATAGTTACAAAGGATATGATTTCCAATTTTTAAAAATATTACAATTAATTAATTAATTAAAACATAGTTATATAACCCTTTTAAGTACACTCAAATTTTCTGAGTAGAATTACTATTTGTAATTAAGATTCATATATGAATTATTAAATTCAGTATACTTATATAATTTTATTCACAATGCATCCCTTGCTGGGAGTGGTGGTATATGCCTGTAATCCCAGCACTTGGAAGGCAGAGGTAGGATTGCCATGAGTTTGAGGCCAGCTACGGCTACATAGTAAGTTCAAAGCCAAGCTGTAACACATAGAGAGACCTTGTCTCACAAAACCAAAAAAATAGCATCTCATATGAGGCAGATGTACACCATGTTTTTTCTCCAAGTATTGTTTCTCTATAGGTAGATTTTTCTCATTGTTAAGAGAATGAATGTATTGTCATTCACTTGTGAATTTTTGTTTGTTTTTAATAGATATGAGTAATCCAGAGGTCAGAAAAGCCTTTCCCATATAAGGGTGTTTAAATTAAAACCTGAAAGTTATATAGGAGTTAAGGAAGATAAAGATGAAGAGGAAAGAAGGAAAGTTGAAGATTAATCCCTCCTTTTATGTAGAAGATTTTTATAAATTAGCAAGATATATGGGGAGCTTATAAAAAAAAAAATAGGCCTGCAGGTATCAGACATAACAAGAAGGCCAAATGCTAAAGTACCCCAGCTGTCATGTGAAAAAAATCAAAAACTTTCACTTGTCTCAAACTTATTTTGGGGTTTCTCTATGGGTCCCAATTTGAAGCAGAAATATTAACAAATTAATTGGTCTTGGAAGTCATTGATACCTATAGAGGGCCACACATAAGCAAATACATAGAAGTGGTATAGGGAAATTTTTACAATTCAGGTCTAACAGGAATGCTGAAGATAGAGCAAATCCTCACAAAAGTGAACTTCTCATTTGCAAAAAGGACAAGACTTACAGCCTTGCAAGAAAGCCAGAGCTGGCAAATAAAGCACACTAAAGATTTAAATAACAGAACAAACTGAATGAGACAAAGTATTTTTAGTTACTGAAAAGATTTTTCAAAGGAAAAAATATAAAATATGAAATGAATCAAGTAGTATCTTTAGATTAAAAAGTTATTATGGACCGATGGTTCTGGATAAAATAGCATAGATGCTCTTATCTCTACTCTTTCTGCTAAGTACAGTTTTTAAAAGCTCTGGGTTTTATATATAAAATGGTTTTTAAAAGTTGGAGAGATACAGACATTAGCTAGGGATGTCAGGACCCAACAGACTGAAGGGGTAGACATTTTTATTAAGAGAATTTGCCACCTGCAATAACTCTAAAAAAATAATAATAATAATAATGGTCATAGGGAGTATCTGAAAAGGAAACTGAATAATTCAAAATCTAATCTTAGATCAGGAAAACCAATGAAAAGAGTATGTGTTTCTTACCTAAATTATGTTTGAGGGCCAGGGATTTAGCTCAATGGCTCAGGTGCATGCCTGGTAAGTGCCAGGTCATGAGTTTGATCCCCAGTACCCCCCCCAATAAATAATGTTTGATGGTTAAGGAAAAAATAAAACATTTGATGTTTTTCACATTGTATGCAGAGGAAATGAGTTAAAGTAATTAAAATAGAGAAAGGACTGTAATAGAGAAGGTAAAGTTAGCAGATTTTACCTGTTTTAAGGAACTTGTATTAACTAGGCATGGGAAAGCATTAATTAGCTTTGAACTTTATTAAATGAAGTCTAAATCTTTTAAGAAAAAACTCTAAAATAGCAAGAATAAAATATGTAATTTCCAAACTAGTTGAGAGGGAATGAAGAGGGGGAATCAAGAAAATCTATTTAAAAAATCTCATAGTGGGCAGAAAAAGAGAGAGAAATACAAGCCAAGAAAAACACATGTTAAGTAGAAAAGCATAGTTTAAGGCTGAAAAAACACACAGTCCAAAATTCTAAATAGATTAATGTAAATGACACTGAAAGACCCTAATAGTTTTCAAAAGAATACTGTAGGAATATTAAACAATCTTGAATCTGCACCTAAGTGCCCACTCAATAAAGCAAAACTCAACACAATAATAAGAAATTGCTAAATGTATGGCAAAATCAAGATATTTAAAACAAAGATCTGAGGAGTTAATAGTTTAAACCTACAAATAATGAATTGAGGACCTAGAGGAACAGTAAATAAAAGCATCAGTTCTGAGGAGTATTTGTAGTAGAAAGCAAGGTCAGTGCAACATTAGATCTTACTGTAATATACCCCACTAATAGATTAAAGGAGAAAAACCATATGATTAACATACAACCAGAGACCAAAAAAACGGTTTGCTACGTTTAAACATTTATACATAATTTAAGCTAACTTTTAAAGAATGGAATGCATAATTTTAATCTCATTAAATGCAAAATTTAATACTTAAATTGACAGAGATTTTCTCATTGAGCAGATATTATACATAAAGGTAAAATGTTATAGGTATTCTACTGAAGGCTATCACTAGCATAGGAAACACAGAATTAGCCCATTCTTTTAATCATATATATATTGAAGGTCTTAGCAGAGCAGCAAGACTAAATGAACAAATAAACATTACTAATGATTAGAACTAAAATCATTACCACTTGTAGGCTCTGTCTACATAAAAACAGTACAAGAGATTCTTCTATAAAGAGTTCAGCAGGGTTATTAGATATCAGATAAGAAAAGAATTCTAGCAGGGAGATTTGGAAGCGACAAGGAATAGTAAAGAAACTGGTAAACAAGACTAAACACTGACTGTAAAAAATTAATGGCTAACACAGGAAATTATAAAACAAGGATAAATAATTTTGAAGTTGTGTAAGAATGAGCTGTTGGAGTTATAAATGTTACTAATGTATTCTTCAAAAAGAAAATAAATATATTGATTCAGTATTGATTTCAAAATGCCTGTTAAAATATTGAGGGAGGAGTAACTTTAAGAATTACTGTATATTAAAAGAGGTAAATTGGAATTTAGAAATCAAAATAACTACAGAAATCAGCAAGGAATAAAACATTTTTAAAAGGCTGTGCAATTGTTCACAAGAAAGTAATAGGCTTCCTAGTATAGTAGCAGTTATAGTAAGTGAAAATTACTCTGAAAAACAAGTTACAGTAAAGTAAATATACAGTATGAAATCATCTATAGCCCCAACAAGCAGCAAACAACTAGCTATTACTTAGGGATACACATACAGAGAAACTAAAGTGAAATGCAGACTGCAGCGAGATTTCAGGGTGGTTCTTAAATCACAATTTCTAATAATTTTTGGAGAGAGGGAGAAA
This sequence comes from Dasyprocta punctata, assembly GCA_004363535.1. Taxonomy (NCBI): domain Eukaryota; kingdom Metazoa; phylum Chordata; class Mammalia; order Rodentia; family Dasyproctidae; genus Dasyprocta; species Dasyprocta punctata. The sequence continues at coordinate 52,697 of RJWM01007129.1, read as the reverse complement.
GAAAAATAATGAGTAGGTGGGATTTAACCAGTGAATAGAAAATTTTTCTTTACAAATTCTGAGCAAACATGAAAAAAAACTACTTTAAAATTGATGGTGATTTTCTAAGTGTTATGTAAGTTTTAAATATTTCATAATTAAAAGTAAATTTTTAAATCTGTATGGTGGCACATGGCTGTAATTCCAGCACTCTGGAAGGTTGAGATAGAAGGATCATTAAATTAGAACCTTCTTGGTCAATTTAGCAACTTTTTGAGACCTTGTCTCAAAATAAAAAATGTACAAAAAGTCTGTGAAAATGTAGCTCAGTACGAAGGCCGAGTTCAATCCCTAGTACTACTGTAAACAAACAAGTAAGTAAATTTTTTGAAGGCAAATTTAGCTTCGAAATATCCTTTAAAAATAAGCAGAAAATAAAAGTTACAAGCTAGGAAGAAGTGCAAATGTTACGCTGTGGAGGGCTTTGGAAGCCGTATAAAAGGAGTGTTCACTTTGTGTCATGGATAGTTTCCTGTAGCTACTATTAAAAAATTATCACAAACTGATTAGTTTAAAACAACAGAAATTTTTGCAAGCAGCACTCTGTAACATTATCAAAATAGTTGGCACAATTTGAGCTTGCTACAACAAGAAAGTCTAACCTATTTAGGCACTGTCACCTCTGTGACACAGGCCGTTACATAGACTTAAACAGTGTTTAAAAATTTTTTTAGTTGGGCATGGCAGTCCACATCTGTAATCCCAGCACTCAAGAGGCAGGAGGATTACTGTGAGCTGGAGGCTATCCTGGAGTACATAATGAGTTCAAGTCCAGCCTGAACTACATAGCAAGACCCTGTCTCAAAAATAAATAAAAATATAAATAAATAAAAGCAGAAATTTATTTTCACCATTTTGGAGACCACACACCCCAAATCACCATGTCCGTAGGGCTTTACAGTTTCCGTGTATTTAGAGAGAAAATTCATTCTAGCTTCTGATGGCTCCAAGCATTAATTGACCTGTGGTTTTGTAACTCCAATCTCTGGCTGTATCACATGCCCTTCTGCTACTCTGTGTGTGACTTCTTTGTACGTCTCTTATAAAGATACTTGTCATTGGATTTAGAGTCAGCTCTAGTAGTCTATTAGGAGCATGTCTCAAAATCCTTACCACTAATGACCTAAAACAACCCTCTATCAAATAAAAGGTCACATTGATAAGGTCTAGAGAATAGGATAGTGGGAACACCATTCATCTTACTTCAGGATGAATGACAGTGTTGAATTTTATCTCTGGCACTTCCTGTGGCTACAGCATTGAAAATGGACTTGGACATTTACAACCTGGTACACAATTTCATTATAAATTTTTATAATAGAATTGTAGCAGGGGTATATGGAGAAAATGAGCAGATAAGAGAGATTTCAGAAAAGGAAATTCATAGGACTTGGTCAGTAGGAAAAGGAAAGTTTAATATGGCTTTTAAATTAGCCTCTGCCAATTATATGAATCATGGGTCAATCAACTGTTATTAATGATTCAGATTCTGGTAGTAAGATGATTTGATTACTTGAAAAGCTCGAAAAGCTCCCAATACTGTTGCATTGGGAATTGCCTTTCAACATGAATCTTGAGAGGGGTCAAAAATATTCAAACTGTACCAGCATGTTTAGGTCCTCTTGAGAAAAGGTCAATAGAAGGGGGGCATAAATCAGTATATGCAGATTATGTGAAAATGATAGGGAATCCAGAAAGGCGGTCTTACAAGCAAAAATGTTACTTTGTTCTCTGCTTATTACTGAGAATGTTCATTGAAAAATATTCATTTGTTTATAAAAGTATGTTACATCCATATGTACACATGTGCCACAATAAAACCCTTTATCTAATTTATGCACTCATAGAAGTAAATATTTGTTATTTGTATTTCTCCTGTTGTTTATTCATATTTTTTGCTCATGATTTTCTTTTGAACCCAGAGTCTGCACTGAGCTACATCGTCATTGTTTTTGAAAATGCTGTGTTTTGAAACAGGGCCTCACTTAAGTCTGTAAGTTGCCCAAGCAGGGCTGCAACTTGCTATCCACAGTCCTCCTGTGTCACCTCCCAGAGTGAGAAAAATTAGAAAAAAAAAATTAGAAAAATTGCTTATGCTTTTTGTAGATGAAAGAAATTAACTTTTGGTCATGTATATTAAAGTATCTTCACACTTTGTTATTTTTAGCAGTGCAAAAATTTCAAATTTTTATGTGGTTCAGGTTTATCATTCTTTTTCTTTGTAATTTTTAAGAAACTTTTTTTTTTGTGGTGTAGAACCCAGGACCTTTGTGCTCAGCTACATCCTCAGCCCTATTTTTATTTTTATTTTATTGTAAAGGGAATAAAACAAAACAGAACAGTGAGAAGAATGTTGGATTTCAAAAACATGACAGGGGACTGCCCCACAGTTACTATATATTGCATATTGTTATCCTCTAAATAGATGCTCAGACTGTTGGCTTTAGGCCTGCAAAGTAAATCAAACAATACAAGCATTAAGTTGTTTTTTTACTTCAGTTTCTGTCATCTCAGCCTGTGTTACTCTGAATCAACCAGCCAGTTGCTTGGCAGGAGTGGGGATGGGGCAGCGGTGTTGCTCTTCTTGTTTCCCAGGCTGCACACTGGCTGGCTCACAGGAGGGCATGGGTTGGCTTCTTGGTTCTCCTCCCAGCCCACAACTGCCACTGGCTTATTGGAGGGCACCAGCCCACAACTGCTGCTCCAGCCCTATTTTTAAACTTACAGGGTCTTTCTTTTCTTTTCTTTTTTCTTTTCTTTTCTTTTCTTTTCTTTTCTTTCTTTCTTTCTTTTTTTTTTTTTTTTTTTTTTTTTTGACACAGTTTCACTAAATTGCCCAGGCTAGGCTAGAACTCCACCTCAGCCTCAGCCTCCCAGAGTGCTGGAATTACAGGTGTGCACCATCTTGCCTGGCTTTCTCAGAAACTTCATTTCTGTAATAGCTTTGAGGTTTAAAATACTTAAAATGTTTGCTATTTCTCTTAGTGAGATATTGTTAACTTAATTAGAAAACTATAAATCCAAATGGTAGTCATATTATTTGAGATTATATATAGTATGTCCATTTTTTTTGTTTTTTTATATCAGTATATATGGTAGTTTTTGTGGGTTTTTAAAAATTAGGTATTTGAGAAATACCAGGTAAGTTAGATGCAAATATTAATTCCCTAGTCATGTAATACCAAACACTTGTATGAATGTGGGCTCATTATTTTTCTTCTCAAGTTTTAAGCAGGGTCTCAAAACACTTGGTGTATTGGAGAAAATTCAGATGTACCCAGAAGCATTTTGTAACATCCTCTGTCATAAACCTGAGAATCTTTCTGCAAAAATCCTCAGAGATCTTTTTACTGTACACACATTACCTAATGTACCAGCATTGGGGTTTTGGAACAGTTACCTACAGAGTGTTGAGGGTATGTGGATATTTTATTTTTATTTAAATATCTCAAAGTTTTTCTTTCAGCATATTTATTTCTTGCAGAATTTTGCTTCTTAATAAGATACCTGCTAACTCCAAATTTACAAAAGAAATTTACTTCCAAACCAGTTTATATGACTGAATTAGAAGTGAAGAAAGAAGGTTACAGAATAAATTTATATTTTGCAGTTTGTTTTCCTCTACATAATTTGAGCTGAAAGGCATTTTTCATAGAAAACCTGAAATATATAGATGATTGCAGCAACCTTAAATATGTAAATGATTCCAACAGCACAAAACAGTGTTTTTTTCTTTTGTAGTACTTGGGACTGAACTGAAGGAGCGCTCAGCTACATCCAACTCTTTTTATTTTGTGATAGTCTCACTAAATTACCAGGCTAGCTTCGAACTTAAAATCCTTCTGCATCAGCCTCCTGAATAGCTAGAATTGTAGTGTGCACCAGTTCACTTGGCAAGGGTATATAGTAGTCTTAAAACTCTTCATTTAATTCATCTTTTTCAGTTTGAAGTTAAACTGAAATATTTTTTACTTACTCTTTAGGACTATGCCAGTGATATTTGTCATTGAGCATTAGCAATGTAAAATTATTTCATTTAATAGAATGGAAAAACTTTTAACTTAGCTGTTTTTTCACCATTTAATTTTTTCCTTTCATTTGTTAAACTTGCAAATTAAGTAGTAATGACCTGGAAGTGGTAACATATATAGTGAATAGTTGAACAAAATGATTTTGAGTCCTTCTACATTGAGATTCCTTTCATGAATGTACTGTTTGCTATTACTATACCTGACTTAGTGATTTAGTTTGCCCAAGATATAAGTGGGAGTGTGTGCCCTGCACTATTCCAATTTGGTTGGGGAAAGAGGCAGAGATGATAGCATTATGTAATATGGTTTTGTTCTTATATTTTTGGGTTTTTTTTGTTGTCTTGTTGTTCACTTTTATTGATTAACTTTTCAGATGGTAAATCTGCAATAACAATGGAAGACATTCTTATTTTTGCAACTGGTTGCAATTCCATTCCGCCTGCTGGATTTAAACCCACTCCTTCAATTGAATGTCTGCGTATGGATTTTCCCATTGGAAATAAGTGTAAAAACTGTTTAGCTCTTCCAATCACCAGTACATATAAAAAATTTCAAGAAAATATGGACTTTGCCATTAGAAACACTCTAAGACTAGAAAAGGAAAAATGTTCTCACCACAATGAACATTAAAATATTTCTTTGAATAAAGAAATGTTTCTGTAAAAGCTGCTATTGATAATTTTCCTTTGTTTCAGAAATCTGTTAATCATTACTTTTGAACAAATTTGTCATCTTCTTGGCCTCTTAAAACTTAGGATATTTACATAAAAGAATGTTTTGGCCATTTAAACAAAAAATTTTTGTTAAGGCCTTATAGTCAAAATTAGTAATATTTTTCTGTTTTCTTAATATGCATGCTTCACAAACTTCAGTATACTTTTAGAATGGTTGTACAGATTTAAACAGGTGTAGAAACATCTTAAATACAAAAAAACCTAATCTTTTTATAAATTAGAATTGCCTGTAGGATGCCACGATTTTTCTAGTTTTATGCAATTTTCAAATTCTTTATTTTAAAGCATTAAATAGAAAAGCTAGTCGAACATTGTGGCACATGCTTGTAATCCCAGCACTCCGGAGGCTGAGGCAGGAGAATTGCTGTGAATTCAAGGCCAGTCTGGGCTCTATAATGAGTTCAGGGCCTACCTGAACTATGTGGCACAATCCTGTCTAAAAAAATACTTTTTTTCAGTTAAAGCCTTATAAATAAAAGGTACATATTCTGGGGTATGCAGTATATGTATGATTGTCTAAAATGGCACTAAATTCATTGCTAAAATGTTTGTTCTTTTTTTTTGTGGCACCAGGGATCGAGCTTACAACCTCGCGCCTGCCTGACAGGCGCGTAAGCCGCTGAGCTATAGTCCCGACCCTGGTTTTTTGAGGCTGGGTCGCACTGTGTAGCTCAGGCCGGCCTTGCGCTCGCACTGTAGCCCAAGCCAGCCTCGAACTCACAACGAACGCTCCGCCTACCTCAGCCTCCCGAGTGCTGGGATTAAAGGCGTGCGCCACCACATCCGGCTCGCTAAAATGTTTTTAGATTACTGATTTATATATAAATGATTCATACTGCAATTATATTGTGCCTAAAAGGAGGTATTAAATAGAAAGCAGAATTGCACAGTTATTCTGGAATAGACATCCCATAGGCTTAAAAACACTTCCCGAGATGAATAAAATGTAGCGAAAAATACTTAAGAAAATGTATCTTCTTTAAAGCCATGATTTTAATCATTAGTTTTTTTTTTCTGTATCCTATGTGTGTCATTCAATATGTCTAATCCATAGTCACTGTATGTATCTGAATGTGGATTATCATATGGTTGATTTGCTATTTGGCATTTGTTATCAAGATGCTAGTATCACATATAAGCTGCTATCATAGCATTATACAATTATATTTACTTTTGATATATACCTGCTTTTTTGCTGGACGTTATGGCAGAAGCCTATAATCCCAGCACTCAGGAAGCTGAGGCAAGAGGATCTGTTCTGACTTTGAGCCTAGCCTGGGCTACATAAAATAAGTTCAAGGCCAGTCTGAACTACATAGCAGGATCCTGTCTCAAAGAAAAGGAAGGGAAAAAAGGTATATTTTCCTTTAACAATGTATAAATAAGCTTAAAAAAGAAATACAAATAGAGTGAAAACCCACACAGTAAGTATTTTGTTTTTGTGTATTTTTCTGTAAACTTTTTATTTTTAGCTATATTAATGCTATTAGAAGCAACAAGAAATCATGTAATAATTTGAATATTTACAGTCCCATAGTAACATCCCCATATTGATACCCTTACAAAAGAAAAGAAATTGTAAAAAACTAATGTCGTGAGTCTGTTATCAAATAAAAATGAAACCAAGCCACTGTTTCTGCTAATCATAGTTATATGAAGATCAATTTGATACAGGTAATATATTTCTTTTTTTTTTTTTTTTTTTTTTTTTTTGCGGCACCGGGGATTGAACTCACAACCTCGCGCCTGCTAGGGCAGGCGCTTAAGGCACTGAGCCAAACTCCCGGCCCGGTAATATATCTCTTAATACCAAAGGAAAGCTAAAATATAATTCTAGTGCAATTTTATTGCCTCATATTTTTATCTAGTTATCCTTATTCTAAGACATCACATTAAAGTTAAACTTTTAAGTACTTAATAAAATGAAACCAGGCATTTCTTATGTCTTGTGTTAAATTCTGAGATTGTCAAAAATAACTAAGGGTCAATTATCAAAAACTACTTTGAATTTCTAAACTTCATACTCAACTACATAGCTTTTATTCCAAATGTGTTGATAAATTGGATAGTTCTACCTAGCTTACCTAAAGTATTAAAAGCCATTAAATCAGTGCAACCTCACAACGCTAATTATTTTTCTGGTTTGTATTTTTAGTTTCTCCTGGAATAGTAAAGCTCAACACTTGTGTCCTTTATTGGGATGGGATAAGGGGCAGCGTGTTTGGATTAGCTGCAATTACAAACACAGTATCAGTTTCTCATTACAAAAAGGTATAAATAGGACTTTAGTAGTAACATGGTATAAATAATTTAGGCTATTGCCTCTTAAACACCGTGCCACGATTTTTTTCTGGTTTGAAGGATGTTCCATTAGTATGATTTTTAGGTTAATCTGTATGGGCAAGCCGTATCAGGAAAACTTATTTATTTTTACAGTGTTACTATGTCAGATGGTTGGCATTATAATTCTTTTTCTGTTCGTGTTATAGCAAAATTCTGATACTGAATTTTTAAAAGGAATAATGCTATATAAGCCTTTATATGTTTGTATTTCTTAAATATTTCAACTGTCTAAATGCCATATATTTTGAACTTGTTTACTCTTTTAGTGTTGTTGAAAATTATAATGCATCTATTGTTAATGGTTTAGTTTCATATTCATTGTTTAAAACAGTTTTTAAACTTTTAATATGGGAATGTGTCTGAAGGCCTTTTGTACAAAACTACATATTCTTGTGCTAATTTTTCTGTTTTCGTATTTAAGGTAAAGATTCTTTAAAGTATGAGAAAATACCTTATGATTTTATACTTTGTAATATTTACTTTTGCTGTTATGAAGTTTTTTTTTTTTTGGTTTGGGTTAAGTAAAAATCCTTAATTTGTTTACTACATCAATTCATTTTGATTTCTATTGTATGTATTTATGTCCCCCCGCAATTAAATGCAAGCTATTGGAACTTCTGCACTATAATGTTAAGTAAAGAAGGGATATAATGGATGTTTTCTCAGTGACTTCAACTGTGGCATTTAGTCATTATAAGAAAAGGATTAGAAGAAGATTCTATTTATAATATATAATTGTTTTATATAGTGACTATCACATACTTCACTGTTACCTTTACAATAAACTATTAAACTAGTAATGCAATACAAAGTTTTGCGCTTCAAGTAATACAAAAATAAAAACACATTTAATGATGAACTACTTAAAGGTATATTACCTGTTGTTTAGGAGAATTTGTATTGCCCTGAGGAGACATCGTTTCTAGTTCTAATTTTTTTTTTTTTTTTTTTTTTTGCGGCACCAGGGATTGAACTCACAACCTGACGCCTGTCAGACAGGCACTTAAGTCACTGAGCCAAACTCCCAGCCCTGGTTTTTTGAGGCAGGGTCACACTGTGTAGCTCAGGCCAGCCTTGTGCTCGAGTTGTAGCCCAAGCGGGCCTTGAACTCACAATGCTCCTCCTACCTCAGCCTCCCGAGTGCTGGGATTAAAGGTGTGTGCCACCACGCCCGGCTTCTAGTTCTAATTTTGAACCTTATCTTTTATAAGTACATTCCAGTACATTCTGTTATGCCTGGTATTATGCTAGGTGGTGGTTTATATTTTGGCCTATTTTTCCCACTTTTAAAGATGACCAGATGTAAGGGCTGGGAGTTTGGCTCAGTGGCTTAAGCGCCTGCTTGGTAGGCACGAAGTTGTGAGTTCGATCTCTGGTACTGACCAAAAAAAAAACAACAGATGTAATAAAGAGCATGATATTTATAATAAAGTTTTCTAAATAAATTGTTTACGCCACTAAATATGAAGCACTTAAATAAACTAACTTACTGGGATTTAACAGGGTTAAAATTCAGGCAAAATTGGGTGAAATCCTTTTCTCTCCATATTTGAGGGATCCCATAAGCAGCTGTTGGCAGATACCCAGGAACTGCTAGAAATGAGCTGTTTCAGGGTATTCTGTGAGAAAACTATCCTTAATTTTTAGAATAATATTTTGTCAGAATAAATTATTTAAGCTCAAAACCTGGGTACAGTCAGATAAATGTGTATAGTAACTTAGGTTAACCAACACTAAAACCTTAGGTTATTTTTATTTTTTCTGATTCTAATAATGCAAAACAACGTATTAGTAGTCTGTTGCTACTATTTTCTATTGATATATTTTCTTATAAATTTATGGCCCACACTCTAGGTGGGCCATACATATATAAACTATATGGTGAATGTTTAATATTTTTTATTACACTAAAAGACATTGCCATTAATCCACCTCAAAGTACTCCCCCTCTTCAGAACACTTACCCCATTGTTGTTTGCTCTTTGTAAAGCAGTTCTAGAAGTGCTCTTTTATGAGCATCTTTCCGAGATGTGCTAAAAAAATAATGCCATCCAGTGGATAAGCAGGCTCATAAAAACATAGTGTATCTTCATCTACCTTACTCACTGGATCTCGCACTGTGCAACTTCTGGCTGTTCCCCAAAGTGAAAATGACAATGAAAAAAATGTCTTGAGTTGATTCAAGCCATCAAGGTAGCTGTGACAGTATAGGCACACACACAGCTCACTGTGTATCCATTTTGCCATCTAATAAAATACATGGATTACAGAAATCAATATTGGATACATTTTGAGACCATGTGGTTTCACACGTACATTCAAATGTCAGCACTACTAACCCCCCCCCCAAGTATTGTGAGTTTGTCACTACCAAAAGGAACGAGGGAAAAAAAACTTTTTCTTTTTTTTTTTTTATACTTCCTGGCTCCTGTGCTCTTGCACGAAAAACCATAGACTTGAGACCACTTTGCGTGAGATGAGGCCAGTTTACATTAATACTCCAAAGCTTTCCGTGTTTCCAGCAGAGACGAAATGAAACCCCTGCTGCACTGGGAAACAACAGAAAGCAATATGTCGTTGCATTTACTTTAGTCAATTCCTTTAACAATCTTACGAGTTACTCTCACCACTTCATCTGTAAAAAACCAAGGTCTAGTAATTAAGTTCTCTGCACCACACCACGCTCCTACTCTGAGATCAGTCTAAAGTAGCTAACGTTTGAGTGTGGAAACACTAACGTTTACGACTGGAAACACTGGCAATTGAGGAATTGGTGTCCACTGGATCCTCAAATTCTATAGCTGGCTCCGCCCCCTCGGGCTCAGCTTCCGGGGCGGAAGGGACGGCCACGTCATCCTCGGGCCCTGCTGGCCCGCGAAGCAGTGGATGGTGGGAGGCAAGATGGCGACGCCAGCTAGCATTCGGGAGAGGCAGACAGGTACTGGCTTACTTTTCTCTGCACTTTCGTTCTGCGCAGCGACAACCTTTTCCTCTGCTTGTCGCTCTCATTTGGTCATGGTGCGTACAGCTCAGAGCTCGACTTCTAGGAGTACAGTGACGTAGAGCATCAGGAATCCCTCCCCTTTTAGCTTTGGGAAAGAGATGCCCTAGGCTAAAGGACTCGGCCCCTCTCCTGTAGTGGAAAAAAATGGGCTTCAGGGATGGAATTTTGCTGTGGTCCCACTTAGATTACTATGCCTTAGAAGGCTGTCACGAGATCTATCAGCCGGTATGTTCTTTCTTGTGTTGCCACTTACGAGGTCTCTAGGTTTGTTTCTGTTTAGATTTCACGTCTCCGAGTTTTTATTTTTCACTTTTTCTGGTCTTAACGTTTAAAGAACTCCGTTTTCCCGCATTTACACCACAGTTAGGAAATTTAGGTGGCATTTTTCACAGTGACTTGTTTTGTGCCACCTCTCATCTGCACCAGTCTTTTGGGGGAACCTGGAGAAAAATGCCTGAGGATGAAGATTTTCTTCCTCAGTTTGCTGGAAGGAAATGAAGAATGGCAAAAACAAATTAATAGTTTACTCATTTCAATTGTTTCAAAGATTAGTGTTCTAAGACAGTTAATAGTTTTATCTTCTTCCATAGAGGATATTTATATAGGTTCCATTTCTGCAGCGAAATGTGGTAAAGATATTTTTTGCATCTTAGATTTTTTTCTCAGTTTTGCCACATTGTTTGTAAACTTCTGATGACTTGTTTATACCTGTTTTCCATTGTCTTTAAAGTTATGAATCTATTCTGCGGAGTCAGTGGAAATAAACCATGAAGACTGTTTTATACTTGGAAATTCTTTCTCCTAAAATGGTGTGCTTTTTGCATGGAAAATAATTGATTACAATTAATATGGACTTCAGCTGTACCTGATTTGGGTGGTACCTGATTCTTTTCCTCATCATTTGAAGTAAAAATTTCAATCTAATAATGACAAATTAGCATATATGTTCTGCTTTCTCAGTAGATATTTTAGTATAAGCTGTCAGCTGAAGTCAAGCATAACTTAAATATGGGAAAATCCATATAAGATTTGGGGAATACTTGACATGCATGGTATTTGTAAGCAAAGGTAGTCCTCATCTTAACAGTGTGGTTCTGATAACTTAAACTAAATGAATTAGATTGTACTAGTGAATTAGGTTGTACTAACACGTCACTTTGACACAAAAGAATTTTCACTCAGTTTGGGTAGGGGAGATAATAGTTGGTATTCATTGAACTTTTGTTGCCAGGCATTGTTTTAGGTGAGTTTTAAGCCTTATTATCTCTTTTATAGATGAGGAAACTAAAGCACAAAGAGATTAATTAGCATGCCTCTTTTTGGTTTACCTGAAAAATCTTTATTGATCCTTTAAAATTCACCTTAGATGCCATTTTCTCATGAAAGCTGTGTGAATTCCTCCCTTTTCTGTCCTTATGTTCCATTAAGTAGGCAGAGTAAGTTGCTTCCAGTGTGTGACTTGCAGGTTCTTGCCCATTTTCCCTGCTCGTAAACATTGCAGAGCCCAAACTAACTGCCTTTCTCCTGTAGTGATCTCATCTAACTTCTTTAAATATTACAATGCTGATGATTCCCAGGTGAATAATGTTTTTTGAACCTCTCCACTGAACTCAGGCCTCTTCATATCATTTAATGGCAACTTCATCTTTTTAGTTGCTCAGGTTAGAAACCTTGTAATTTTCTTGACTTATCTCTTTGATGACTCATGTCAAATCTGTCTGTAAATGTTGTCAGTTCTATTCTAAATATGCATCCAGTACCTAACTACTGGAATTGCTATCACCCACGTCCAATCCACCTCGAGGTTCTGCAATAACCTATTTGTCTCTAGTTTTACAACCCACTCTCATTCTTTTATACATAGAACACAAACTGATCATGCCATATGTTTGCTCAAAACCTTTCATTGGTTTGTTATTTCAGTCATGGTAAAGGCAAAGTGATCTTAGGTTGGTCTTCCAGGTCCTATGTGATCTTGTCTCCATTTACCTTTCTGATCTCACTTCTATTTTCTCCCCTTCTTTGAATACACCAGGAATGTTCCCACCTTACAGCCTTTTATATTTGTTTCCTTTAACTGAACTCACTTCATCGTGTCTTTTAAGCCTTTACTTAAATGTTTATTCCCTGAGGAGGCCTTCCCTGATCATTAAAATTTCTTCTGCTTTCCTAATCATGTTTTCTACTTAGCACTTATCATGTTCTCACTTACCTTGCTTTACTCATTTTGTTCATTGTTTTTGTTCCCCAGCTAAAATGAAAGCTACTAGATAATTTTTTATTTGATCTGCTTTGTTCATTACTGGATCCCCAAAAGGTAGGGTAAGGTCAGGCACATGGTGAGCAGTCACTAAACATTTGCTAAATGAATGAATAGTAAATATAGATGACAGTATTCAGTGTGTGAATGAGAAAACATTCTAGGTAAGGGGTGAAACTATTAACTAAGATAAAAAGATGGATGGTATATTTAGAGTCAATAAAAAATTTTATCATTTCAGTTAAAAGCAGTAATTTAAGCCTTGAGGAGTTAAACTCTGTGAATGTAAAATTGCATTCTTATACGCTCTTTGAACATAGGCCATGTTCTTCAATAACAAATTCACAGGGTCAAAATATTTCTGAAAAAGTTAGCCAAAGTTTAGAAGTTGGAGAAATTTCATGATCCCAAGCAGGCAAATGTGAGATTGTCTGCTGGCACTGGTCTCTTTCACTTAAACTAAGATTTAACTCTAGAAAACATTTAACACCTGAGACTCAGTTGGCAGCCCAGGCTATAGTTCTTCTCAGTTGTCATGTGTCAGGAGGGTGAACAACTTTTCTTAAAAACCAGATTTTCTCTCTTTGAGACTCAGAATTCCAGGGTGGTGGTGTCTTTATTGCCTGGAGGTGGGAGGAAGAGATCTGCTAAAGCACAGTGGAAGAGTGAATCCAGGAATGATACTGTTTTTTGCTTCCTGTGTTGTTTTAGTTTTAGGCACTAAAGTGTTCTGTTCATGTGTATTTTTCATCTGTGGGTCTTTGAAGTAGGCATAAATTACTGGCAAATATGTATTATTGACTGGACATTAGATACATTTTACTACAGAAAGTTTGTATGTACACACACACATAAATATTCAAATACAATCAGCCCTCTGTATCTATGGAGTCTCCATCCATGGGGTCAGCCATCCATGAATCAAAAATATTTGAAACAAATGTGTCTGTACTGAACGTACGTAGACTTTCTTCTTGTCATTACGGTATCCCTAAACAATACCGTAAAACAGCTCCTAGTCTTTACATTGTCTTAGGTACTACAAGTAATCTAGCCTTGTAAGTAAATGGAAGAATTTGCCTGGGCTAATACCGTACCATTTCATTTCAGAAGGATTTGGGCATGTAAAGATTTTTGATATCTACAGGTCAATCTCCTGAAGATATCAAAGGACAACTGTATATTACTGAAGTGTACTTTCTTTAGTGATAAAGGTGTTAATTTTACCTACTTCAATTTATAAGTATTTTAGTAGATATTTTTCTAGTTTTCCTATAAATCAATACTCAGATGATTTTAATATTATGTGGTTCCGTGGTAGGGTTTGGAGTGTGGGTTATTTTGTATGATTTACTCAGACCTGTTCTAAATGCTTTTAAAGATGAACCAAGTAGATCACAGGATTGCTCGTCTTTAAAATTATATGACGTAAGTCAGTGATGGGGAATATTTTAGAGCTTTCAATGATAAATAAACAGCGGGCTGTGGCACACATGCTAAAGGATCACCACCACTGATCTAACTAGTACATTTTCTGGAATATTTGGTCATCTCAGTTTCACAGAGTTATATTAAGAGATTATCGTTTTCCTTAGAAAATACTGAGTCTACTGTGACACATGAACAGATGAGCAATAAAATCTGCAAAATACTATAATTATAGATCATAATTGCTGTGATTTTTTTAAATTGCATATTTTCTTAGTGGGAATTATCAGTTAACTACTATATAGGAAAGTCTCCTTTCTATTTTTGGGGCTTTTTTCCCTCAGCAACAGTATTTTAAGCAGTATAACTTTTAAATCTGATAGGATAAATTAGTTATAAAATGTACTCTTAGGTAAACATAGACCTGTGTGAAGATTTTGTACATGTTCTAATTAAATATGCCATAGATGACTTTTGTTTTTAGAAAGACTCATTTTAATCTATGCGTTCCATCAGCAATAAGTAGCCCTGTTGCCTACCAAGGTCATTGCAAGACCATGATTGAAGAAATTTTCCCTTTTCAGCTATATAAAATGTAGCATAAAATTATTAGGAGAAATAGAAAAACTCTTTTACCTGAACATTTTCTACAGTTTCACCTGGGACAGATGCCCTTACATTTTTGACAGTTTCCCAAGGACATACCATTTAGCTGTTGATGGAATATTTTTACAAGTTCTGACCCCAAGTGCTACACAACCAGTTTTTTTAATTAATCAGTTTTGATTTGTTGATCTGTATTTTGTTTTTGGGTAATACAAAAATTAATATGGAGGCAAAGTGAAATCCTAAGAAAACAATGGTTATGTTTGACAAAGCTTTTTATTTTCAGTTGCTTTGAAGCGTATGTTGAATTTCAATGTTCCTCATGTTAAAAACAGCACAGGAGAACCAGTATGGAAGGTAAGAACTTTTTTAATGGAAACTACTTCCTGTCTCTTACTCTTATTGGTGGTATTCATGGTAATTGGAGGGAACTTTTTGTTAATACTGAACTAGTACTGTAGTACATTTTAGTTATAATTCTTGAATATTGTATTTTTACTTAAAGTAACATCTTAAAATGAATTATTTTGATAAACATTTTATGAAATGAAACAGACAATAAAATAGCAAATACTCATCTAGTACATTCTGTGATCTCTTGGGTCGGATCTTTTTTTTTTTTTTTTTTTTTTTTTTGCGGCACCGGGGATTGAACTCACAGCCTCGCGCCTGCCAGGGCAGGCGCTTAAGCCACTGAGCCAAACTCCCGGCCCTGGTTTTTTGAGGCAGGGTCGCACTATGTAGCTCAGGCCGGCCTTGCGC
>RJWM01007129.1:0-37390 GCA_004363535.1 Dasyprocta punctata | reverse complement strand
GGTCGGATCTTACAGATAGGTCTTTACCTGGTTGATGTTTTGTTCCTTAGCTTTACAAGTCCAGACTTTGGATCTTACAAGCTTTCCCAGAGTTGGATAGATTCACTGAGTTGGTCCATTCTAACCAACTGGAGAGTGATCTATAAAACACAGTACCAGTTTATTAATTTATTGGTATAAAACTGTTATTAAAACTGTTCATTGAACCAAAAAGCACTCTAGCCTTTCTCCTTTGAGAAATGCTGTGGAGTCTCTGTAATTCCTGTTCTTTGAGCTGCTTCATTTTAAAGTTATGCTGACTCAGCATCTCTTTCTTCCGAGAGATAACGATACAGTTGATTACATTTAAACTTACTAATTTACAAGCAATTTATATTGGTCTCTTGAGAAAAACTAAAAACATTACAACTTTGTTGAAATTTTGGGTGTTCTGAAAGCTCTCATGAGTCCTTACAAGTTTTTGGGTTAGATCTCTCAAGGTGGTTAAAATGGTCTATATTGAATTCATAGATACAGTTTCAGTGTTCCCTAGTTTGTTCCCCTTCTATTCTTCTGTGGGCATTTTCTTATGCTCTTTGTATAAACTAGTTTCTTTCTGTTACTTATGTTGAGCATTAGAGTTAAATAGCTAGGGAATTTCTTCGGTACCCATTTGTGTCAAATACTTTTCCTACCCATCCCTTTTATATCACAAGATGAATAATGCATATGGAATAGCACCTCCTTCCCTTATCTGCAGAGGATACATTCCAAGATCCCCAGTCAATGTCTAAAACTGCTGATAGTACCAAACTCTGTACCATCATCTCTCTTTCTGTGTAATTTCACATGCTGGATTCAACCAACCACAAATCGAAAGGCTTTTTACAATTTTATGTGTACTGACTATGCACAGATCTTTTCATTATTTCCTAAACAATTCAGTGTAACAACTGTTTAGCATTTAAAGTGCACAGGAGAATTATATAGGTTATGGCAAATACTATGCCATTTAATACAAGAGACTTTCACATAAAAGGATTTTTGTATCTATGTGGATCCTGGAACCAGTTCCCCAAGGATACCCAGGATGACTATATACTATGGTTTTTTCCAATGTATACATAGTTGTGATAAACTTTAATTTATAAACCAGGCATGGAAAGAGATGAACAACTGTAATAAACAGAACAATTAGATCAGTGTAGTGTAATGACATTGCCAGTGTCAGTGCACTTGTACTTTGAGGCTGTTACTAAATAAAATAAGGGATACTTGAAAATAAGCACTGTGATACTGTGACAGTAGATCTGGTAATCAAGCTGTTAAGTGACTAATAAGTGAGCAGTATATACTGCATGGATACCCAGGACATGAGAATTCATGTCCTGGGCAGTATGGAAAAGGACCACAAAAGATTTTGTCAGGACAGAACAGTAGGGCATGTGAGATTTTATCATGCTGCTCAGAAGGGTGCACAATTTAAAAATTATTAATTATTTCTGGATATTTCCATTTAATATTTTCTGATTGTGACTGATTGCCGGTAACAAACTACAGAAAGTGAACCTGCAGGTAAGAGAGGTACCATATATAGAGATTTAAACAGAGTTTTTGAGAGAAACATCTAACCTTTTATAGCTGCAGCAGAAAGATTTTTAGCTTCTGCACAGGAAATCCTGGCACTTAAGCAAAACATGTTTTTATAACAGCATGTTTTATCCTCATTAGCAGTTTTTTCTCCATTAGAAATTATTGACGTAGTTGTGAAAAATACTTACCTGTTAAAGATCTCTTTTATTTGCCCTAACTCTAAAACTAACTTTGAATTAGAAGGCCCAATTGGAGTTATAATTTCTCAAAGGTGTCAGTTTTAATATTTTTAGAATGTGAGGAAGTGCATTTGAAAGACTAGGGACTTAATTTTTCAAATGAATATCTTATTTATCTGTAATGTTTAAGTTACTAAATTTTATTTATGGCGATGAACTTGTTAATATATTGGTGAGGAGGTTGCTAATTTTTTATACCTCCGTTTTTAGAAAGGATGTATGTGAACTGGAAGGAAAACAAGTAGAGAATGTGTGAATTTGCTAATATTCAAAACCCTTTATTAATACTTAAACATTTTATAGTCTTCAGGTTTTTTAATTTAGAAAAAAGTTTTATAAGAAATTTATATAATAATTTATTTTAACCTAAGTACTAATGCTACTGCATGTGGACACTGTGATGAGTAATGGTGGAAAATACTAAGTTAAGGCAAGGATAAGAATTTTGTATATTTGATTTAATGAAATATGCTTCAACATTATTAGTTGTTAATTGATAATGTTTTTGAAACACATTTTTTTAAGGTTCTCATTTATGACCGATTCGGCCAAGATATAATCTCTCCTCTGCTATCTGTGAAGGAACTGAGAGATATGGGAATCACTCTGCATCTGTGAGTTTTAATGTATTCCTAGTAATTGCATTTATTTTCAAATACATTATGAAAGATTTCTTCAGCCACTCTGAAGTCAAATTATTAAAGAACATTTACAGAAAAAAATGATGTTAGATTGTAGAATATTTTTCTCTGGTGGCATCTTTTATTCAACCCTCATTTCTGAGGTTTTAAATAATCCCTACTCTGAGGCTGTACAATTTCAAAATTGAAAATATTTCTCATATCTTTTGCTGTAGTCTCAGCCCTCTCTGTAAAGGAAGATTGTTGGGAGTCTTAGCTCTATTTCAACTCTAAAACTGTCTTAGTGTCTGCCTCCCCCCACCCCCCCGCCACCTTTTATTTTAGCTTTTTGAGACGGGGTGTCACTATGCTGGTCTTGAACTCGAAGCAATCTTCCTGCCTCAGTCTCCCAAGTGCTCATATTACAGACAGGCATGTGCCACCATGCCCGGCCAAGTGTTTTAGTCCTTTAATTTAAACATTCTTAAAAAAAAAAAAAAAAAAAAGGAAGGAAAAAGGGAGTTTATCAATATGGAAAATTTAAGTGACTACATAAAGTGTTGTCTGTTAATCGTCATAAAAGGGCATATTGTCTTCTTAATTACTGTTCAATTATATTGCTTCTGATGTATTTGATAAAAATAAACTGTACTATTTTATAGTTTTGCCTAGTAGAATGTTTGGAGAGGGGCTATGTTCATGAATACATACAAACTAAAACTTTTATGTACTAAAGGAGTCCAGTATATGGTGTTACAACATACTGAATTTGAAATGCAGTCCTTTACTGGGAATATGGTTTTAGAATTTCACTGACTACTGTATCAGAATCTGGATTAATCAGTTTAACTTGATTGCATAATGCGTGTTTGTTTTTTGTTTGTTTGTTTGTTTTTGCGGCACCGGGGATCGAACTCACAGCCTCGCACCTGCCAGACAGGCACTTAAGCCACTGAGCCAAACTCCCGGCCCTTATGCTTGTTTTCTTTAACTGTAATTTGTCTATTTTTAGTAGAATGTTGCGTTTCATCAATTCTACCTTTTATTTTTATTGTATTTTTTGTTGGTGCTCAGGTTTGAAGAACCCAGAGTCTTGTGTGCTGAGCAAGCTCTCTACTTCTAAGCTACACCTCATCAAGTTGCATCAATTCTAAATACAGTACACACTTTTTGTGTTTCTATAATTAGGAGCTGTATTTCAGTTGATGATATTTTTCCTAAATGATACACAAAATAAATTTTAGAATTGATGCCACCATAGATAGGGTGATTTTTCCCTTTATTTTAATATTAGACTTGAAACGTAAATTTGGTTTGGTAATGTGTTCTCAGGAACTAAACTGAAATTTAGCTGGATGTAATCCTTGGAAATAGTGGATAACTAATAAGCATTCTTTACCATTGATACTGTTTTGCTTTTTTATTTTCCTAATGAAAAGACTGAAGTTTAGAAAGCTTAAGTAAGTATCTTACTTTTAGATAGCTAGTTAGTAGCAGAGCTCTGGCCAGATTGCTTAACCATCAAGTCTGTGCTATTTATCTCCAGAATCATAATGGCTCAGTTACAATGACTAAGAGAAGGATGGCCCTTCAGTGCTTCCTTAAGGGTAACATGAGCATCTGTCAGTTTGAGAGTAGGAGCTGGAGAGCTGTTGCCACCAGAGCAAAGAACGGTTGCCTAACTGCAATGGTGAACTCTTGCAAACCTTGCCTCTCGCCTTTTTTCCCTTTTTGCTGAAGAATACTGCGTCAGTTACTTTATGCTCTGAAATCTATTTTAGACTGGTTATAGGAAACAGTAATCACAAATTTCCAGATTATGAAGTGGTGGTTGTATTGTCCTTTAGGAGGCAGTTGGACAACCAACAGAAAGGAACCTAGGCAGGTGTGGTAGTGCGTGCCTGTAATCCCAGTGCTCCCAGCTGAGACAGTGAGATTGCAAGTAGGAGCCCAGTTTAGGAAATTTAGGAATTTAGCAAGACCCTGTCTCGGAATAAAAAAGGAACTGGGATGTAGCTCAGTGCAAAGGCCCTGGGCTCAGTCCTCTGTACTGCAGATTTGGAAGAAAAGAAAGCAACATGTTGCTGCCATCACATTATATTTCTTATTGTCAGTAGCAACTACCAGACAAATAGAAGAAATTATTAAATGCAGCCCCCTGGCAGCATGTGCCACTTTCACTCTTCTTGATTATAGAAACATGGTTAGAGTGGGTGATAGTCTAGAAATAGAATGTCAGTCATGTTTCCTGATAGAAGCATGGTAAGTCTTGAAGAATAAAGACTTTGTGATTTGATATTGGGATATCTGAGTGAAAATATTCCCTGAGGCATAAAAAAAGACCAAACTCTTCAATATATAATTGATGGGATTATAAGTGGTCTCTTGTGAGTTCTTTTATGAATAAGTGAATACACAGATGTCAATTGGATCTGGGACTGTAGCTCAGTGGTAAAGCTTAGCAGGTTGAAGGCCCTGGTTTTGATCGCTAGCACCACTTAAAAAAACTAATGAACAAACAAAAATTAAATCTTTTAAAGGAAATGTTCAGTTACCTTTGCTTTAAAAATATATTTGATTTCATCTGTCATTCAATTTTTGAATTGTTTCTAAAACCTCCAGCAACTTTCTTGTTTTCCCCACTGGGAAAACCTGTACCTTCCTCCCATTCACCAGCATCATCCCCAAACCCTCATACATCTGTGAAAACTGGGTATAAAACTGATTTTGAATGTGTTCTAGTTTTCATTCAAGAATAGTGGTAGAAGAGAATGACCACAAGAGATACTAAAAATAAGTCAGATCAAATAGAACAAACGAAAAATAATGAGAAATTAGAACCTTACTAATACTTATATTGACTAGGTAGACATGTTTTGTATTTTTTAAGGAAAAAGCTGGGTTAACTAAGTTAACTGATTAAGAGCATCAAGAGCTTGAAAAATATTATCTTAAATTGCCTTTTAAAAATAAGTGGCTAAGACATTTGTAGGAAAGTGAAATAAAATCAGTCATACAAGGTGATTAAGAGCAGGGGAGGCAATGGGGACAAAAAAAGGAATTAAGACGTGTTATGTACATGTACCAACTCCACACAAGGAATGTAACCATTATGTACTGTAAACATATGCTAATAAAAAAATAAGTGAAAGCCGGGCGTGGTGGCGCATGCCTTTAATCCCAGCACTCGGGAGGCTGAGGTAGGCGGAGCGTTGTGAGTTCAAGGCCCGCTTGGGCTACAATGCGAGCGCAAGGCCGGCCTGAGCTACATAGTGCGACCCTGCCTCAAAAAACCAGGGCCGGGAGTTTGGCTCAGTGGCTCAAGCGCCTGTCTGGCAGGTGCAAGACTGTGAGTTCAATCCCCGGTGCCGCCAAAAAAAAAAAAAAAAGTGATGAAGAAAGTGAGTTTCATCTTCTTTACTTCCAGGCTTTTGCACTCTGATCGAGACCCTATTCCAGATGTTCCTGCAGTGTACTTTGTAATGCCTTCTGAAGAAAATATTGATAGAATGTGCCAGGTAATATGCGTTCTTACCCTACTTGATACACAAATAAATATCAAATCAAAGTTCTTCCACAAAGTATTTTAGATAGGCAGTGTAAAGGATCAAAACTTCCTTCACCCAGTTTCTCACTTTGATTTTTGAGACTCTCTTTGAACTTAAAATAGCTCAAATGCTTTTACTTTTTTGATCACAAGAAGCCACGTATTAGTAAAAACAGTCAGCTTTATAGAAAGCCTAACTTCATTAGTTTTAAAAATAGAAATTTCATTTTCTCAGATAATAGGAAGGCGGCAGGTAGGAAGTCCATGCTGGTGCAAGAGCATGATGAAATAATCAAACTTAGGCTCATTCTGTATCTCTGATCCTTCATTTCAGGTTGTTTTCATTGTCTTGTTGCTTCATCCGAGTAAAGGAGCTGCATATATAGAATCACATCTGTGTTCATGGCTAGAAGGAATAGTACACGAACAATGTCAGCCCTGACTGTGTAGTTTAATCAAGTAAATTAAGTCTACCCAGAAACTCCCAGAAGGCTTTCTTTTCTACCTCTGTGGGTAGAATTAGTTTCAAGAGATGCTGTGAAATTTAGTGTTGGGATGAATTTATTGCCACCTCAAAAATTTGGATTCTTTTAGCAAAGAAAAGGGTAGGTAAATGGTCATAGGATAGGCAGCTAACAGCATCTGCCACAAGTCACAGATGTTTTACTTATTGACTCTTGAATCAAATTGCTGTTTAACTTGTTAGTGAAGGTCACATATTTCCTGTCCTGGGCAGCTTTATGATACCCACAGTCCCCTTTCACCCTACATAAACCTAACTGCTATTTTTATTTTTTAAAATAGTACTATATACCAATATCTCTTCCTCCTTCCCTTTTTTATTTAATAACGGCTTTATCAAAATGTAATTCACAAACCATGCAATTTATCCATTTAAATTGTACAGGTGATGAATTTTAGTATATCCACAAAATTATGCAAACATCATGATAATTTTTCTGTTTCAATTGTATAGGTGATGATTTTTGGTGTATTCACAGAATTGTGCAAACATCACCACAGTGAATTTTTATCACCTCAAAAAGAAACTTACCCTTTAACTTTTATATCTCTGATCCCACTCCTAACTCCCTTTGTGTCCTTAAGTTACTTTTTGTTCCTATAGATTTGTGTATTCTATCCATTACATATGGTCAGAATCTCATAATGTGTGATGTTTTATATCAAACTTCTTTTAGCTTAATGTTT
The DNA here is from genome assembly GCA_004363535.1 of Dasyprocta punctata. Lineage (NCBI taxonomy): Eukaryota > Metazoa > Chordata > Mammalia > Rodentia > Dasyproctidae > Dasyprocta > Dasyprocta punctata. The sequence goes on along the minus strand of RJWM01007129.1, from coordinate 30,203 downwards.
TCAGGGTTTATCCTTGTTGTGTTTTTGTTTCAATGTGTTTTGTTTTCCCCTTGGTACTGTGCATTGAACCCAGGGCATCACACATACAAGGCAAGTGTGCTCTACCACTGAGGTACCTCCTCAGCCCCCTTTTTTTTTTTTTTTTTTTCTTTTTTTCTAATTTTGAGGCTGGATCTCACTAGTTTGCCTAGGTTAGCCTTGAACTTGCAGTTCTTCTTCCTAAGTCTACCAAGTGTCTGAGATGACAGGCATGTACCAATATACCTGGCTACTACTGTTCCTTTCCATGGTCAATGTTTCATTGTAATCATATGTCAAATTTTATTTTAGCTTTTCTGAGTCCTTTAAATTTTCAAATGAATTTTAAGATTAGCTTGTCAAATTCTATCTAAAAGCCATCTGAGATTCTAATAGGCATTGTGTTGAATCTGTAGATTAATTTCGGAGTATTACGGTCCTAACAATTATAAGTTTTGTGATCTATGAATATGGAATATATCTTTACCTAGTTAGACCTTCATTAATTTTCTTTTTTTTTTTTTTTTTTTTGTGGCACCAGGGATCAAACTCACAACATCACATCTGCCAGGCAGGCGCTTAAGCCACTGAGCCAAACTCCTGGCCCTAGTTTTTTGAGACAGGGTCGCACTATGTAGTTCAGGCCGGCCTTGCTCACATTGTAGCCCAAGACGGCCTTGAACTTGCAACACTCCTCCTACCTCAGCCTCCCAAGTGCTGGGATTAAAGGCATGTGCTACCACACCCGGCTCATTAACTTCTTTTAACGTTGTGTTTATAATATTTGTGTCTCTCTTGTTAGATACTTTTGTCATATTTTTTGATGAATAGAATTATTTTCTTAATTCAATTTTTAGGATTGTTCATTGCAAGTGTATAGAAATCCAGTGAAATGTTATATACTTTTCTTGTATCCTACAACCTTACTACACTTCTGTGTCCTTTAGAAATGTGTCCATCATTCTTTTGACCATTTTCTTTCTTGCATAATAAGATAGTCCAGTTTCATTGTGTAATTTCTCAACCCACCCCTGGATTCAGCCATTTTTTAAAGGAGCCTTGTGTTCTGTAGGGAATGGTACCTAGAAATTAGGATCTAAGCATTAGGCATACTCAGTGGTGGCAGTCTTCTTAGAGCCTCTCAATGAACAAAGCTAGGAAATAAATACAGAGGCACACATAGTTTTGTATTTCCACTTATTTCTGTAAGTCTCCCTGTCCTCCCCACCTATCTAAATAGATAGATAACCTCCACAACTATTGTATTTTTCAACACAGGATTTATTTCAGCTTCTCCTTTTTTTCCTTTATAAATTTGCAACTCTGTTCTCTGACCCTAAGAAATATTCTTGCCAATATCCTGAATATGTTTATTTTCTTAGTCCTACTACCCATTTTGAACCACTACCCCACTCAGCTACTTGCCTCACACTGGCTCAAGCCCCTTGGTTTCTCACATTTTAATATTTCTGAAATTAAATGTAGCTTAAAATTCATCATGTATCTTAAAATTTTATTGGTAGCATTTATTCTTGCTTAGTGATATATACATGATTATGCCTGTTATAATCAGTAACACAAGGTTTGAGGAAATATTTAAATATCTTTCTCTAGAGTTTAATAATTATGTTTAAGAATTTGCATATTTTAAATTCCAATACTTTTGAATGAGTGAAAAGAGATATTTCTATAACCGATAATTGGAATTCTAATACTTCTGTGTCCTGTAATGAAAGTATTTATTGTGTGGTTACATGACCTGCAGAAGGTAGTGTCTGCCAAATATAAACCATTTTATTGTGTTAGATCATACAATGTCTGCTCCTGAATAGTTTTAAGAAAAAATGAATAAAGCCTACTTCACATCAGTTTTATGCTATGGTATGTTGCAATTAATGGAAAGCTGTTCATATAATTTCATAACTTTATAAGTTTCAGTAACCAGATAACTACTACTTCATAACTTTGTTCTCTTGAGATACTTTTTTTGTCAATTGTATAACCTGTCTTTAAGTATGTGTCATATCCTCCAAAACCTTGTTCTTACACTAGAGATTTTTATTTTTGGTATTCCTTTATACTATTCTATAAGAATGAAATATTTATTGTATTTATAGGATCTTCGTAATCAGCTATATGAATCATATTATTTAAATTTTATTTCTGCTATTTCAAGAAGTAAGTTGGAAGATATTGCAAATGCAGCATTAGCAGCTAGTGCAGTAACACAAGTAGCCAAGGTAAGTAAGTGATTTGGGTTGATGAATGACACTTTGTGAATGTAATTTATTAACAGTATTCTGAAAGCTATTAATCAACATAGGCAACATAGGTGTCTTATTTTACAAATGACCACAGCAATAAGAAATGTTTAGATTCAATATTTTTAGAAAGAGTTCTGGTAATGTAAATTGTCTTCACTTTAAACTAAGAAAAGTGAATAAAACTAAAGGAACCTAATACTCAGTGAATTTGAAAGATGAATTTAACTCAGTGGTATAAGCACCTGCCTGGCAGGCGTGAGGTTGTGAGTTCGATCCCCATCATGAAAAAAAAGATTTAAAAATTTAAAAAATGTAAATAAAAAGCAGAATCAATTTTTACTTCCAGCTGAGATTTGTATAGTCTTTGTAACTCAGTTTAGAAACAGTTTCACACTTGTGTTGTCATAAATTGTATTTAGAATATATTGACATTATTTCATTTGTAATACTGATGTCACCATATTGTCTCCACAACTTTTTTTTCTTAACACATTCACAACATGGCCATAATTTCTGTATGTCTTGCTGCCGAGTGGCTTAAACCACTGGTGGTACATGCATGAATTCCCATTAGGTGGCTTTTTATTAATTGTATTAGTAAAAAAACCAGTAAAAGTGATTAGATCTGTTTGTACCACCAGTGGTACAAGTCACCCAATGGAACAATCATAGATGTACCATTAATAGTTCAAGCCAGTGGGAAAGTATTGAGAGGATTCAAAGAGGCTGTGTTGTGTATCATAAGACAAAGTTGCAGCAAGCCAGCAATCCTATATCATGGTAATTTTTAGACAGTTTCAACTTCAGTTATCAATAAATTTATAATGTATTCCTTGTTTTAGCCCTCTTGTACCCTGTACTTCTTGAATATGGAACAGACATAAATGAAAAACAGGACTGTATAAGATTTCCCATGTTTTTCCCCACTGGTAGATTTTTTCATTCTTAAATTTAGATAGTCTGGTTGCTACTTCTGATTATTTTTGAGGTTTCTTCCTTAATGTTCTTGTTCAAAATTTCTCATTAGTTTTACAAAAAATAGTAGAAATGGTTTTCAGTGTGTTTAAATATAATTTTTCTAATTTTTGCCTTCATTCATTCTTAAGTAGAACTGGCATAACTTTTCTATACATTGAAACATTGAATAAAAACATACTGTGACTTTTAGGAAAATGTAATTACAATAAATATAAAAATTTAAATTGTGGGTTTTCTTCACAATTAGTATCCATTCCCATCATAATCACAGAGTTTTTATACTGATTAAATTTTGTGTTTTGAAAATATTATCTTCCTTGATACTTACTGTTTTTATAGCTTGTTAATATTCTGAACTCATATTTATCCAATTAGACCACAAAGTACAATTTTTAATTATTGAATGGAATTAGAATTTTTCTCATTTTTGCTTCTAGTAGGTTAAATTAAAGTTACTCTCAATATGAGTATTATAAAATTGATTATAAATTTTTTTCATTTGTTTCTAGGTTTTTGATCAGTATCTCAATTTTATTACTTTGGAGGATGATATGTTTGTATTATGTAATCAAAATAAGGAACTTGTTTCATATCGTGGTATGTAAAAATAAGAAAATAATTCATTGTTAAAAAAATTAATGGTGAACTACAAGAAAAATAGTGAACATGCATAGTGTACTCTAAAACAAGATTTTATTTATAGCACTAGAGTTATCAAAGATTTTTAAAAGCATATAGGAAATAAGTCTTAACTAAATTCCATCACATATAAACAACATTTAATAAACATGGAAATTTACATGAATGATACACTTTTGGCAAATAAGAAAAAATGTGTATATTTACTTGGCAATTTAGAATATATACATGTAGCGTTGAGCTACATCCCATTTTAAATTTTTTATTTTGAAACAGGATATTACTAAGTCACCAACGTGTTCAGGAAGGAGTCAAACTTGCAACCCTATTGGTTCAACCTCCCAGAGTACTGGGATTACAGGAATGCACCATCATGCCCACTAAGACAATATTTTAGTGCAGGATAGTTCATTGTCTCATATTTTGGCCTTTAGCAAGAAAGGGATACTTTACTTCTCTATCCCTAGAAAAAACTGGCCCAGATGTTAAGTTCTCTGAGAGAAGAACCTTTGGTTTCATTGAAATCTATATTCTGTAGAATGTTTCTTTGTTGAAATTAAACAAATTTTCTAAAGGACTGTAAGAATTTGCTGAGTTGTCCGTTTTAGAGAATTTTGGTGGTAGTGGTTATTCATAGAAGTTCATTCACAATTAAGTTTGAAATAAATTAGCAACTTAAGTTACATGTTTAAAGACTCATTTTTCTTAAACTTACAAATTTTGTTAAATTATTTAAAATCTAGTAAAAACAGGAGCCTTTGAGTTTTTCTCGATTAGTTAACTCAAATTGAATAAAGTCTTCTGATCAGTCCCACTTAACAATGTAATGCAATTTAGTTTGTTAAAATCCCTTAAAAATATTTTACATTTATAAATTCGATACAGTATTTTTTTAAAATGTCACATGCCAGACCAGGCAAATTTATAAATCAAGCAAAAGCTGCCCAAATACTTAAATAATTCTTTAAAAAGAAGTATATTTTAATGAATCTAAGTCGTATAGTGAGGGTTCAAATATTTAGAAATTTAATTAAATTTCCTTCATCTGTCAACTTTAAAAAAAAAATCACAAGTCTCAAATTAATTACTAATTTTAGTTCCATGCTAATCACCCAGATAGTAATAATAGTTGTAATTGCTTGCTCTCTGGCAATAAGTTGTTCTAAGCACTTTACCGTATAAGGTCTTTTGTACATCACAGTACATTTGTGAAGTAAGTATTGTTATGTCCAATTTCCAGAGTGGAAACAGGAGACCTAGCTATTTTAAAAAACAAGCACCTTTACTTTTAGATCAGGAAGTGGCATAGCCAGGTTACTCACTCCAGAAAACAGTGCATGCACACTCCAGTAACAGTGTCCCTAACCACCATGCAATCGTATGCCAAATTATGTCAAGGAATATAAGTGCTTTAATCAAAATTTTAAACAGATATTCTTAAACTTAAATGTGGTAATACCATGATTTGATTTTCATTCCCTTTAATTAAAAAGGGAACATTTTATGAATTGTGACTTATCCAATAAAGGAAGCAAATGTTCATCTCAGTCATACTGGGACTGTTGGAGCTGCTTGTTAGTTCAAGTTTTGTTGAAGTTACTAGTGGACAATTTGTGACTGTTAAGGTTATTTCTTATTCTTAGGGTTGGAGCTAAATTTAGGACTAAAGGGCTGAGTGCTTCTTCGTAGGTTGTACCTGTGCCAGATTATTGACAGAATTCATGTTCTCTGAAATCAAGTAATTCACAGTGTATCCTTATGCCATTTGTCTCATCTGATTTGGATAGATGACAGTGTGGAACACCTTAATAACAACATTGCTTTGTCAGACAGTGACCCTACATATTGTGAAAGAGAAAATAATAAATCAGTCTTTGACTCTTGAGGATATTCTTCACAGCAGTGTTTCTTAAACTGTAGCCTTAGGGTTTGTTTGGGTTAGAAACCTCTGGATGTACTTGTCACAATTGTCTATTTCTTAGAATTATCTCAGATCTGTTGAATTGAATCCCTGTAGGAAAGAAAGGGTGTCTCCAGAAATAGTTTTTATTCTTCCCCTATTTTCCAGAATAATTTTTACATCTACTAATGTGTGGGAACTACTTAGGTACAGTCTTACAGATTAGAAAAGAATTTTCATGTAGCTTATTATAAAACAAAGAAAATGATATGTGATGTTGGTTGTGCCATAACTGATTTACATTCTCTTTTTTGGAATCGTTGGTTAATATGATCAATAGTTTCTTGAGGCCATCTAGTGTTCAAGAATAAAATCAAGGATTATAATATTCATTTTCCTAGGCTCTGGTAAAAAATTTTAGATATTTTGTATAGTAAGAGGTTTTTTGTTTTTCTTTTACCATTCTGATCTCGTGGTTTTTATTTGTAAGATTTTTTAATGTTTAATGTATATAAGCTTATACTAAAAATTTCACTTCAGTATTACATCATCTAACTGCATATTAATTTGTAATTTGGTGTTTAATCAAGATAAAAGATAAAATGTGGCCATTATTTTTTTCCTTTTATTTTAGCTATTAATAGACCAGATATCACAGACACAGAAATGGAAACAGTTATGGACACTATTGTTGACAGCCTTTTCTGCTTTTTTGTTACACTGGGTAAGTTTTCAAATCCTTCCGGCTATTTCTCCAAAATAAATAAGTACTTTTAATCTGTAACACTGTGATGTGATCCTTTCACCTATTTGAATCTCAAGCAGGTTTCCAGAGTTGGAGCAAAGTGTACATTCTCTGTTTTTAAAACCTAATTCTGATACCTTGATGTAGTTAATCCTCTTGAGTTAGCATCCAGCAGTTTTTTGAGTTGTTTCTTTAGATGTTTTTGGTAATTGTAACTTTCTAATATATTGTTTAAATGGTTTGATGACATTTTCACCTATGTGCCTACTAGCTTTTAAAAAATATTTTGCTGTAAAATATTTCGAACATCCTTTTAAGTAGAAAGATATATGCCTGGTAATTATTGAGGCAATTTCCAAAACCTCCAGAAAACACTAAATTTATCTATAATGCTAATCTACTTATATTCTATAAATTTTAAACATTTCCTTGGATCATTTAAAATTGCTTATATATAGATTGTATTTAATATTTAATATATGACTTTATGTTTACCATTACTAATAGATCTATTTATAAACCTGATTGCAGTTAATTTTATAGACACTTAAAACCTTTTAATTAAAATGATCTTTATGGTAGATTGATAAACTCTTTACATTTCATAAATGAGAAAATTAAAGAAGAGAGAAAGTAAGAGAACCAGTGAGTTGATTCAGTATCAAATTGTGGTCAAGTTTTAGGAGCACTTCACATTACATGGAGAGATTTTCTAGTACTTTTTAAATTAGTATATTTTTTTTAAAGATTAAATGCTTTACTGTTAATTTGTAAAATAAAAAGTAGCAATCTAAACTACTAAACTTAATGAGTCAAATTAAAGTGAATTCTCTGGGAATACTTGTACTTTTTGAAACTACTTAAAAGAGGTCAAAATACTGATTAAGTTAGTCTATGGATTACACCTATCGGTTCCATATAAAGTTTTTTCTAACTCTTGTTTTCATTATGAATGAGAGAGTTCATTTCTGAAACCTTGCTTTTGGTCTTGAAATTATAAGTCGTTTTATTTGTAGCCTGAAACTATGTATACCTAGTCTATTTACTTTTTGAGGCTGATATATTTTATAAATATTCATTTTAATAAAAAGCCAAGATCATGGTTAATATTTTTTTTTAAAATAGGTGCTGTTCCTATCATCAGATGTTCAAGAGGAACCGCAGCAGAAATGGTGGCAGTGGTAAGTTCATGCAGCTATCTCTTAAGTATAAATAATACTGTGCTTTCTCAGAAGTATCTTGTGGTTTTTTTTTTTTAATATTAAGCACCTGACTACTGTGAGTTATTATTAAGTACCAGTGGAAAATATTTTATTATGTTGGGATTCTACTAAATATAGAAAATAATGATTCCAGCCAATTTCTTTTTTTGCTAAAATCTGTATTACTCATTTAATTTATACTTATTTCCTCCCCAAATTATGTATTCAGGTTCATTTAGCACATATGTATTTTTGAACAACCATTGTTAAAATGGGACGAAATGTATTTTAAAAATGCCCCACTCTATTGGATTAAAACGTTCAGTATAACTTGGACATTCACAAATGTTCTATACTGATTAAGAAATAAGAGAGAAATTAAATACTGGAAAGGAAAGAGGGTAAGTGGTATATAAAGACTAGAAAATTTATTGACATTTTGAAGCTATTAGCTTAACTGAGTTACTACTAGAAATCTGATTTCCTTCATAGATTCCCATTTCCATTCTGGGGATTATTGTACCCTGTACTCTTTTTTCCTCCCAATAACTCAAATCAACATTTTTTTCCATTTAGACAGACATCTCTTTATAACAGTCATACTTAGAGAGAGAAAATGGGTCATTACTGCGAACTGTTTCCTATGCCTAAAGTAAAATTAGTCAATGGAAAGTGCTTAGTAGCTGGAGCAGTGGCACATACCTGTAATCCCAGCTACTCAGCTAAGAAAAGAGAGGAATACAAGATCAAGGGCAGCCTGGGCAACATAGTGAGACCCTGTCTCAAGAACCATGTTTGCTAGTAAAGTCAGGCCTAAATCACAATAGAGAAGATACTGGTCTTTTTCAAGTACAAGTTATGATGGTATTGAAATAACTACACTAAAATGTTCAGATTTTAAAATTGCTGTTTTATAAAGACATTCCAGCCTTCTTGGTTATAGAACAAAAAATCCAACCTATTACCCTACATAAAATATTATGAGTTAATCTAAAATTTGATTTTTCAGAAACTAGATAAGAAACTTCGGGAAAATCTAAGAGATGCAAGAAATAGTCTTTTTACGGGTGACACACTGGGAGCTGGCCAGTTCAGGTACTATGTTAATATACTTAGAAAATTTGAAAATAAAACATGTAGAGTTTTTATTGTTTATCTTGTAAAATGGAATACTCTTGTACTTGTAGTAGCAATTTGTTTCTTATTTTAAATCAGGTCATCAGGTTCTACGTTTTGACTCAAATGGTTCTTAAAATACAAATGAAATATTCGTTCAATTTATATTACTTTGGTAGAATATTATATTACCTTTTATCACTATAGGAGAAAGTTTTCTGTTTATATGGATTTGAAGATCAAAAGCCATTTATTTTTAGCTATTATTAATCCTCTCGATATTAAAAACAATGGAAAAACTTGTGATACTTCTTTGTTTCTGTCTTTATTGTTAAATTTCCAATTTTACATTTAAATACTAATAACTAATTCTGCAAAGCGTTTCTTTGATTGCTACCATTTCTAGCATGAGTAGGTAAAACCAAAATCATTAACTGGTCAGTTTTTTTGACTAGTCATACTAAAAATACCTATACGTTATACTTTTTCATTAGTAATGATAATGGACAGTATTGAAATGAAACTCACTCTTACCCACAGCTTACATTAATTAATAAATAAACCCTATAGGAGGAAAAAACATGATGCCTGGAGAAATATTAGCTCTCTAGCAATTAAAATTTCATTATTGTCCATATACAAGGGATGATTAAAGTATATAGGGAATATTTGAATTAAAAAATATATACCATGAAAGTTACATATCTCATAGTTCTTGCCATTTTTTGAAGCAATTCTGAAAGTCGCCTTTTGTGAGTGTGTTTATAACATGCAATTACAAATATGATGAATGCTACTGTTGAGTGATATCCATTAGAAAGGCACGTGTGTCCTTATCAACCTTACTTGCAAATCAGGCACTGTGCGACTTCTGGCTTTTCATAATGACCATGAAAGGTAAAAGTTTTGAATTTATTCAGGACATCAAGGCACCCACAACAGTGCAAAGACATTCATGAAAGAGGACTTCCAGAACTGCTTCAGAAAGTGGCAAGAGTGATGAGATAAGTGTAGTCAAAGGAACAGAATGTTTTGAGGGAGCTTAGTGGCAATGCGTCTTTTAAATTTTTAAAAAATTAAACATTTACCACATTTTTATCACATTTTTTACCACATCTTATACTTCATTTCAAATCAATTTTGTTGGCCTCTTATAGCCTTATGTACTACTATAATTTATAATTCACACTAACATTGTGTTTCAAACTTCTAGTTACCTAAGCTCCTCCATTATTTTACACTACTCTGATTTCATTGCTGGTCTTATGTATTCTTTAGAATGTTTGTCTAACTTAAGCAGAGCAGAAACATCAAATTGTCATTTGATTTTATTTTAACAGATCAAACACTATGTCATACCTTACTTAATAATTTCCTTTTTATACTACAATACCAACCTTTAACAACAAATGTAAAGGCACTAATTTATTTGGATAATTATTAAATTGTTGTTGTCATTGTCACAGTGCAGTCGTCTTGTTTATTTGTTGGATGCATTTGTGAATTATTTTAATCAGCAGCTTGATGGACTAGTATGCTAAATATAACCATAGACTAGTGAATCTCAACCAAGGCAGTTTTGTCCCCCATAGACATTTTGTTTTTATTTTATTTATTTATTTATTTATTTATTTATTTTATTTAAGAGAAAAAAGACACAGAAAAGAAAAACAAAAAGCAAAAGAGATGAACAACAACAAATCCAATACAATAACATTATAGGTTTACAAAATGAGATGATTGGAATTTGACAGTGGTTATAATATTACATATCGTTACCTTCAAAGGGGTTGTTTAGATTAACAGATATAGACATGTAAAATTGATCTAATCATTTGAGTATTAACTGTTCTTTTTCAATAACTAATGCATTTAGTAGTATAGTCATTTTAACTATCTTATGTATACCTATATACAAATTTATGTCCTTTTTCCTTATCCCTTCCTTCTTTCCTCCTTTCCCTTTTTAATACCTCTTGTTATCTTCAAAATAACTGCCATAGCATTAGGCATAATATAATCAAACTAAATAGTACAGAATAAAACCAATAAAAAAACAGTGGAAACAGTACATAGTAAAACAACACTGATTACTATAATGCCTCATATTATCTTCTAAGCAGTTGCCTATATCATCAGTCATAATACAATCAAACAAATCAAAATAGGATAAAATCACTCCAAACAAAACAATGAAAGCAATACAGGGTTTCAAAACATGGTGATCAGATATCAATAATGGCTACCATAAGGTATTTTATTATCTTTGAAATAGCTGTCTATGCCATCAAATATAATAAAATTAGGCAAATTGAGATAGAATAAGACCAAACTAAACAGCTCAATGAAAACAATACAGGACTCAAATCCCGATGATAGATTAACAATGGCCACTGCTTGCCCTTTTTAGACACTTCCTCCCCTTTCATTTTTACATTTGATAATGTCTGGAGGCATTTTTGGTTTTTGCAGCTGGGTAGATGCTAATAAAATTTAGTGAGGTACATTGTAGATGCTCAGCAGCATCTTACAGTGTTGAACTTCCTACAAGGTGCACAACAAACCCCGTAACAAGGTGTTTTCTACTTCCAAATGTCATTAGTACCAAAGCTAAGTAATCCTGCTATAAACCATCATCCTTTCTCTTCTGCCTCACTCTGGAATAAATGATAGTAAGTGGTAAAGGTACCACTCTGAGTTTTTAATGCAGAGTACAGATACCAAGAAAGTTGTACTGAGTTATTAAATGGTCAGAGATCTGTTGCAGGAAAAAATATGTAGCTAATATAATCAGATAATAGTGATTAGTGAAAAGTGGCATGTTCTTACTACAACTGGAGTATGCTTCTGAAAACAATAGTACCTTTAAAGAAAATCCCTAAAATGGTAACCACATAATTTTGGGCCCCAATGTGCTCTAAGTGTAGTAGTCTGTTTTACATGTAAAATGTAATAATGGAGTTAAAGCTTATGCAGTGTCACATACCTTTCTGTTAAGTGAATAGTTACAGAATTCAATCCCATTGTGACATAATATTTTTATTTGCGTATTACAATAGAATAGGTTTTTTGAGGCTCTAGAGTAGTGCTGGCTAATTGTGTTTATAAAGAATTGTAACTTGTAATTTATGAAACTGTCAAACATTTGTGTAAATTTATTAGTATATTCTTTTAAAATTTTTTTCCTCAATCTGACAATATTTTTTGACCTTTTTTGAAAAATATAAAATATATATCTGAGAAACAACTTATTTTAACTACAAAACTTATTCTGTAAATGTATTTATGTAGATTTTTTTTCCTTTAAGAAAGTTCCCTGAATAAGGTGTATAATGTGGCATTATTTATAGGTTCTAAGGAATACAATCTGAGATCAGGCTCATTCAGGGTAGTATGGCCTTAGGTGTCTGCAGTTTAAGGAGTCCAATCTATTTTCATAATTGACTGACCATATTTAAAAAAATGTAAAATATAATAGATGTGCAATATTAACCTTCTATTTATATCAAGATGCTAATTACTATGTACGAAGTGTTAGGAAATTTTAAGTGTATATGTTGCTAACAGAATTTTTTTTTAATATATTTACAGCTTCCAAAGGCCTTTATTGGTCCTTGTTGACAGAAACATAGATTTGGCAACTCCTTTACACCATACTTGGACATATCAAGCATTGGTACATGATGTACTGGTAAGAGGATAAATTCAGTACTTACTATCAACATCTGGTAACATTTAATTATGGCTTTAATTTTAAACTAACATCATGCCACAGAAAGTAGACAAGGACAAAGTTGAAAAATATGAATAAAAATTAGTGTTATAGATGCTGAAAAATAGTGAAGCATTGAGGTCTGAAGTTCCAAATATGTAAATTGTAGCATATTTGCTAGTGGTATTTTTGACAGTGATGTGGGAAAAGGATGAAGGAAAATGAACAAGCATTATCTTTTGAAATTTTTATGCTGAATAAGTAAAAATAAAATACAGATGTGTGTGCGTATGCAGAGTCCACCAAAAAAAAATGTGCACACACTTCAGGAAAAGAAAAACCTATATAAATATTTTAATACTGAACTTATTGAGACATCATGAGGTTAATACAAGTTACCTTTAGCCTCGGCAATTGCAAGAGGTGCCCAAAGTGGTGGCCATTAGCTTCCAGGCATTTATTCATATGGCGAACTGCTGATTAGGCAGCCTTGGTCATTGAGATTGCTGCACATACATTTTCAATCTCTTCTCTAAAGGCTAGCAGTGTAGGGGGTTTACTGCAATATATGACATGCGCTAAGGTCCCCCAAGTGAGGGTAACACTATCTGTTGAAAAAATGTCATACTATTTTTCTTTTACTAAACTGTGTATATATTTTTTGGCTGTGTGTTCATGTGTGTGTGTATTTTCTCCCTGGTAAGAAAGCTGCATTTGCTCCTTTTTCTTTGGGAATCATTTAAAGCTCATGATAAAAATAAATAGTATTTTTTATATTACATTGTTTAAGTTTTCTGAAGTAATTCTCAATGTCTGATTTCATGCATAAACCAAAAAAAATTGTATATACATATATTCATCAGCTAAATAATGTGTTTAGCATGTGATAAGCACAGATAAATAGCCCCAGCCTTCAAAGGCAATGGAAAGACAAGATATACACAGGTAATTTCTTTTGGTTTTTTTTGTTTTTTGTTTTGTTTTGTTTTGGTACCAGGGTTCAAACTGATGACCTCACGCTTGCCAGGCAGGTGCTGTGCCACTGATTTATATCTCCAGATCAGTGCCACAGTATGTAATAGCAGAATAGTCTATGCGAGGTAGATAAGAAAATTAAGACATAGAGATTAAAGAATTTGAACTCAGTTATTGGCTCTAAAACATTCGTTCTAGTTTACTAACTCCCAGCCCAGGCATGTAGGGATTGTGGTATATAATAGTATAATTATTACAGAGATTGCCTGGAATGCCATATAAAAAGGAAATGGAAGCTGTATGTGGTGGCACACCTCTATAACTCCAGAATTCTGGAAGGATGAGGCAGGAGTATCACAAGTTCAGGCTCAGCTTGATCAACTTAGTGACTTGGCAAGACCCTGTCTCAAATGGGAGGAGGGGGACAAAAGCTCTGGGCTTAGTCCCCAGTCTCACACACACACACACACACACACAGCTGAAGACATAGCCTAGTAGCTTAGTGGTATAACAACCGCTTGTGCTTAAAACCAAGCTTGAGGCCCTGATTTTAATTCCCTGCACCACACAAATTAAAAGCAAGGAAATGAAATAGATTATTTGTTTTAATAGTTAATGGTTCATTTCCTTAAAACCTAGATGTTAACTATAAAGTATTTACTTAAATCAAATTTAGGATTACCAATGGAAATTGGCAATTCCACTTCTGTATCCTAGAACCCTATGCCATGAGCCTAGGAAGAGTGTCAAGAAAATCGTAATCAAAATCAATTCAGTAGAGAGTACAAGAAAAATCCAAGGAACTACTGAGTTAAACCGAGTAGTTTAGACATGGAAGCCGGTTATAGGATGTTAAATAAAACATTGGTAAGATTCAGTTCATCTAATGAGCCTACTCTTTAGCAGATATTCTAGACCAGCGGTGGCAAGTCTGTGGCATGTCTGATGCAGCAGGCACACAAGGCCCTTTCTGTTGGCATTCTATCCAAGTCACCCCACTAGTTTAATATCAGATAACAGTTATTTTTTCTAAACTAAAATCTCAGTATTCAGGTTTAATTGCAGTGTTGGCACTCTGTGATAAGTAGGTGGATTTTGGGTTGCAGTTTGGATACTCTAAAAGGTTCACCATCACTTACTTAGACAAAAATACTCCTATCTTTCTGGAGTTTACATTCTAGTAGGAGAGATAGGCACTAAATAAAATAGTCATAAAATGTTTAAGAAGGTGGAAATACCCTAAAAGATGAAGGGTGAAACTTTTAAATAAGAAAGGCCTCACAGATAAAATTATAGTTGAGAAAAAGGTAAAGGAGAAAACTTAGTGAATAGAACAGCTATCTGAGAAAAGAACATTCTAGAAGGGTACCAGAGATGTTTGAAAATGGCAATGCATCGGGTAGCCACAGTGAAGAGGAGAGTAGAGTAGCCAGAGATAAGATTAAATAGGACACAAGAAGCAATATAGGACAATGTGAGGACACTGACTTTTAATTTGAAAGAAATGGGGAACCACATTGGTATTTTGAGTAAAAGAGTAACAATCTGATAAACATTTGAAAACTATCACTCTAGCTGCTGTGTTAAAAATAGATCCCTTGGGGTCATAGGAAAAGCAAGGAGATCAATTAAGAATTGTTAGAATTACCTTAAAAAGAGATGATACTGACTTTCAATAGGAATGAAATGATGAAGGCTATGATTATTGAATTTAAGATTACAGGATTTATTGGTGAGTTGGATGTTGGAGCTAAAGAAATACCAACGAAAACTCCCAAGATTTTGTCCTGTGCAGATAGAAAGATACTGTTTACTGGGATGAAAAAGATGTGGAAATAAAGGAGCAGTGTGGTAGATGGGGGATCAGTTGTTTAGTTTTGGACGTGTTGAATGTGGTATGTCTATTAAGATACCCAAGTATACTAGTTGAGTAGGTAGACATGAATTTGGAGTTCAGGAGAAAAATCTGATTTAGAGAAATAAATTTAGGGGTAATGTTCATGGCTGGTATTTAAAGCCAAGAAAAAGATGAGAGCACCTGAGAATGAATACAGATAGAAAAAGTAGAGGACCAAGAACCAAACTTTGAGGCCCTTCTACATTTAAAAGTCAAGTTTATGAGTAGGAACCAGCAGTGTAGTATGGGAAGGAGCAGCCAGTGAAATGTGAGAAATATTTTGGTAGTGTTTGGAAGCTAATGAATTATATATTTTGAAGAGGAGGCAGGGATAACTGATGACTGAAGAAGTCACCTATCCATGTGGCCATATCAAGGTGATTACTGAGTTGAACAAAAGCAGTTTCCATACTGTAGGGGCAAAACATTGAAATGGTTTTAAGAGAGAATAGACATTTTAAAACCATAAAAGTGCATGGTTGCTCATGCCTGTCATCCCAGCACTCAGAACACTGAAGCAGGATGCTCACTGTGAGTTTGAGGCCAGTCTGAGCTGCATAGCAAGATCCCATTTCAAAAAAGAAAAACAAAAACCTTAAGTGTTTTTCTGTGTAGGAAAGCTAAGAAAGACAATGATTGCGTAAAGGGGAAAGCGAGGTCAGAAAACACTTTTTTTAAGTGAGAGAAATTGCTGCCTTTTTATGTACCAGTTGGAATGATCAAGACAAATTAATGCAAGAGATATGAGTGTCCTGCAGGTGGTGTTAATGAGTAATAGAGCTGTATTCCTCAATCTCAGCATTAACATTTTTGAATCAGATTATGGGGGTAGAGAAGTACAGTCCTGTACATTGTAGAATATTTAGTATCCCTGGTCTCAATCCTGTATGATAGTGCCAGTAGCATTCCCTCAGTTGTAAAAACCAAAATGTTTTCACACATTGTCAGGTATACTCCAAAGGAGAGGAATACAAAGAGGCAGTGTTCCCCAAATAGAGGACCACTGCTACAGGCTGGTGATAGGAAAATTGCGGTGCATGACTTGGAACAGACATTACCCAAAACTAAGGCTAACAGTGATGCTTAATGAGGTTTTCACTGTTCCAGCTTGAAAATAATAAGCATGAGATGAGTTTTATACTGGCCATTATACTAATTTTATTTCCTACTCTTTGAAGTCAAAATATCATTTTACAAATACAAGATGATAAAAGTAGATAGTAGAGTTGCTTTTGTTTTAACCTTCACAAAATAAAAAGTTGGCAGTCTTTGAAGAGGCTCATTATAATACACTGCACAATTTATAGTGATCTAATTCTATTAATTTTAATGCAGTTTCTAGATATGAATAAACTACAATTGAGATGTTATAGATTATGTAACTGTGCCATTATTTGTTGATTTTAAATATACTATTGAAGTTTCTTCAGAGCTTTCAAAATTTTTGATTTATCTTTTGCCTCCACAAGATGGAGTAAAAGTTTAGAAAGGAATTGTTAAGTAGAGTTGCAGTTTGTTTTTTATATCAAATATCTTTGAAAATCTGGAGCACTGATAATTATTTATATGTATTCAACCTTGAAAACAACTGCAGAAATTCAGAGAGTATCCCTGTATATCAGAAAGATTATTTTTATTTAAACTGGAAAATACACTATTCTGATGAAAAACTTGGCAATGCCTGTTTCCTTTTATTGGGATGTAAGAGCCAAAGTTAATAATTAGTCATTATTCCTTTTTATTTTATCTAGGTTGTGAGAGGGATAGATTTGATTGTTTAGTGGCAAAGATGCTATCCTCAATCAAAGGGTATCTTGTTTTATACTTCCTTTTTCTTTTTTAAAATCTTGGAATTTCTTTATGTCTTTTTTTTTTTTTTTTTTTGGTATCAGGACTTGAACTCAGGATCTTGCACTTGCCAGGCAGGTGCTTATGCCACTGGGCTATATCCCCAGCCTCTTTATGTCTTTTGCCCTCTATTATTGACTCTTATTTGAAACAATGAAATAGAATTTATACTAATATATAGGCATGTTCATAAAATATGGTTTTTTGCCACTCAGGAATAAAACAGAAAATCCCAGTCACCTGGGAGATTGAGGCAGAAAGATCACAAGTTTGAGCCAGTCTATGCAACTCAGAGAGATTCTGTCTCAAATAAAAAAGGGCTGGGAATGTACCTCAGTGCAAAGGTCCTAAACTCAAGCCTCAGTAGCGCACACAAACACATGCAAGAGTGCAATCGGAAGTGATATATAATATGTATATATTATATTTTTTCCCAATACTGGGGATTAGACTCTGCAAAGAGTCCCCCTACAATGCCTCCCCCGCCTTTTTATTGTTTATTTTAAGACAGGGCCTAAATTAGTTGCTAATTTGCCCAGTTTGATCTCACTCTTGGAATTCTCTATTTCAGCCTCCCAGAATGCTAGAATTATAGGTACATACCACCACACTGGTTTAAAGACTGAATAAATGACTTGTGAGTCGAAATTAGCACTTAAGGACTGACAGAAAATGTTTGCATATTGCATATTGCATATTGCCAGCAATGTATCTGTGGCAGGGTTTCCAGCTAATGATTCCTAAAATTAAAAGGAACACTTTTTTTAATGAGTGGGCAAGCTTCCCAGACATTGCTGATGCTTGCAGAATATCTGCAGCTCTGAAGTAGTTGAGGTTGTACTGCTTAGTCTAAGCCAACCCTCAAACTTCAGTTGTACAAAGTATTAATTTACAGTATCTCTTGTTCCTCATCCAATGTGGATCTCCAAAGGGAAGCTCTTGCATCACAGTGATTCAAATATTTAGGATGATGAAACTATCTCACAGTCACTATGGCCAAAACAATTACGGTTTGTACTTCAAATAATTTTTTTAAATTTCTAGGGAATATTTCAAATTAAAACACAAAGTTAAATAATCCTATATTGAACTCCAATGTATATTATTCAGCTTCCTGGTATTATCTGATTTTATGAAAGAGTACTTTTGCTTATCTGTTTTAAAAAGATAGTTGATCAGGTATGATCCCAGAGTCCTATAATCCCAGCAGTCTAGGAGACTGAGGCAGTGGGTGCTCAAATTCAAGACTAGACTAGGCAATTTAGTGACTTAGCAAAACCCTATCTCAAAGAAAAAAAGGGTTATAGTTGAGTGTGAAGGTCCTGGATTCAATCCCCAGTGCTGAAGAAAGAAAATAAAGTTAATATATTTATTATGCCCAACAAAATCAGAAATAATTTCTTAGCAATATGGAGTACCAATTATTTTCAAGTTGTTTCAAAGCTACATATGTGTAGTTGATTTGTTCAGATAAGGATCCGAATAATATCCTTCCATTGTGTTGGTTGGTACCTCTCTTAATTCTCAGTTTGCAGTTCCTCTCTCCCCAGCCATTTTATTGTCATGTTTTAGTCCAAAGAATTGGGTCATTTTTCTATAGAATTCCCTATATTTCTGCATTTGATTGACTGTATCCTTACAGTTTCTCTGTTCTCAGTATTTCCACTGAACTGACAGATCTAGAAATTCCATTTGATTTGGGTCAGTGCTTTGTCAAAATCATCTAGAGCAGGGTTGCGTAGTTTAACTGTTACATCTCAAGTCTAAAGGAAATAATTGCGATTTGTAGAAATATTTGTCTGCTCTAGAGAAAATACACGTATCTTCACACTTCTTATCATTTGTTTCACTGATGTTATCCCTAGACCCCAAATTATTGAGTTCTTAAAAATGAGGATTGTCTCTAGAAGGTTGCACTTCTTGGATGAGACTTCTCCTTAACTATGTGAAACATCATAGACACTCATCTTCAAAGGACTGAAAGCACATTACATTGCTATAGGACAGACTAGGAAACAGAGCTTTGGGAGATAGTACACTGCTGGGTAGTTTCTTTCCTCTTCATTACATCATTCAGTTCTGTCCACTTCCATCATTATTAATACTTAGTGTGTATTCGTAGTTTTGTGTTTTTCCTCCTGTACTCTTATTTCCTTCTTGTTGATTAACTTGTTAGTACAAGATAAGTGATCTCATTAGGGTAAGCTATTATCACTTCAGTATGAAAACTGGTTTTTATTTATGACTTCAGAGTACAAGTTAGTTGAGTCAACTAGTTTAATAATTACAGTAATACTATTTGGAGTTAAAAGGGTAGTAAAGTCTTGCCAAACAAAAATTATCTTTATTTTACTTGGCTTTTTAAATATGTGACTATAAACCTTCATTCTGCATAAATAGGTGTCATCTCTTTTACCAGAGGTAGTTTTGTTAACATTAGCAATCTGTGGCTCTATTGATCTGCATTAATTCATGAAAGAAGAACAAGACTGCTGAATTCTTAATGTTTTTAGCATTTCCTAATGCAAGTTGTCTTTATCTGGTGATTTGAGGCACTATTGTCCAGTCTTTTAAGTCAGGAAAATGTGACTGTTTCAGGGGAAACATATTACACTCTACCATGTTAAAACCAATTCTGTTTCTTTTGTTTGTGTATAAATATTCAGTTGCTTTAACATGATTGAGTTCAGCACAGAGTGTTTTAATTTCCCAATTTTCAAGATTGAAATTACATTTCCTTATTCGCCTTGCTATTATACAAACAATGGAAATGTTCTTACTGCTATTATGTTGTTTCTCAGAACACTTAACATCTTTTATTCCTTTTTCATTTTGTGTTTTATGTATTCCATCAGTACTTTAGTAATGATATGCTCTCCTATTTTTAGAGCAGTAATTTTGCTAACAAATTACTTTTATTTTGAATGAGCTGTGTCATCACCATGGAAATAGTATTTCACTAGAAATTCTAGTTAATAAAGCCTATTTAAACATGTTTCTCCTAGTATCTTGTTAAATAATTTTTAAAACCTAGGATTCTTCTCAGTTGTGACTATTAGTATCTGTTTATTGTTTATATTTATTGCACAAAACACTTCCCCACAGTTCTGCCATTTTTACCTTTTTTTTCATATGGGTGACTTGTACAAAATGTAGATTAAAAATGAGGATGAGAAACAGGAATTCAAAAAGGTTACTGATATTCTTGATCTGTAATATGAGGGGACCTATAGGAATGACAGTATTAACAGGTTGAAATATAACAGTGTCTTCTTTATCATTCTAACCATTTATTTTAACTCTATTCTTTAAACTGCCTATTTTGTACCACTCTTTTCTTCACTGCAGTGATTTCAAGTGAAAGGAACTGATTCCAAGTAGCTCTGGTCTTCCTATGATAGAATTAGCATAATGCTTAAAAGCAGTGTTCTTAAAATCAGACAGCTGGTTTTAATCTAAGTTCTGCCACATATTTCTATATAATCTTGGCCAATAAATTCTTCTCTGTGCCTCATCTTTGAAATGGCAATTTTATCACTTCTAAAGATTATCGTAAGGATCAAATGATTAGTATAAAGTACTAAGAATAGTACCTTGCACATAAAATATAGCTATTCTTTTGTGAATTTTCTCTGATGGGCTTCACTTAGATAGGAAGAGAAGAGTGCCTCTTTGTTTTTGTAATTTAACAGAAAATAGATATGTTACTCCTTTATGGCAGTTAGCCATTTAGATATTTCACATTTTTTTTAATGTCAAAGGAGAAAAGTGGCAGAAAATAAGGTATTATAAAGGATTTATTTAAAAAGTTACAGAGTATACTCTGGAGTCGATATTGTTAGCCTTGTTTTATCTGGAGATTAAATTGTACTCAGTATATTTAGACCTAGAATACCATTAATTTTAAATGTACCTAAATACTTTAGAAATAAGACAGTTATGTCACAGGCTTAATAATTTTTCCATGTAGGTTATCACTCATTTATTGATAGCCATGTTTTTTCTTATAACTCACTATTGAGTAAAGTTGAATCCTGGTATTACATAGGGAAAAACACAGATCTAATGCAAGAAGAGGAATAAAGGGGAGAAAAGATACTTCTCTGTTTACCTGTTGCATGTTTGGTTTTTCTTGTTCCTTTTTTTTTTTTTAAAGAAAGATCCAAAAAAAAAAAAAAAAAAAATCAGCCATCACATGAGTAAAACTAGTCTGAGACCCCGAAAAGTTTAACAGCTGTTCATCTGGCTGGCTTTTAGTTTCTATATGAAAGGGAATGCTAGAATTATTGTAGCTTCTTCTTTAGTATTTTAAAAAATACAGTCAATCAATAAAGTAACACCAGAATGTTAAAACTGTCCCAAAATTTAAAAATTATATTTATGCCACAGTTACATATTTATACAAGATTATAGTTGTAATTCCATCACTTGGGAGAGTGAGGTGGGAAGAGTGCAAAACTTTGAGTTCAGCCTGGGACACAGTGAGTTAGAAGCCAGCCTGTGCTAAAAATGAGACTCTGTCTCAGAAAATGAAAAAAAAAAATTTTTTTTTTTTAATGGAAATAACCAAGCACCAAGAAGCTTAGTCAAATAAATTGATAAGCCAAAAATGGACCTACTACTATGTGGCCATGATAAAGATGAGTGAGGTAGCTGTACCCATATAGATCGAGAAAGACAAAAACTCCGTGTGTATCCATCTTTAAAAGAGAATGTGCTTATGCCAGTATAAATATAAAATGTGTAAAGATTTTTTTAAAAGGACACACAGGGATCTTAACATTTCTTTGTATATTCAAAATATCAATCATATACATCTCCTAAACTGATAAACTTTATTAAAAATGTAAGTACATTTGTACATAAAAAAGCTTGGAGAAATGCCTTTTTGAATTTTAGTTCTGTATTTTGTCCTCAGAAATATTAGGAAGGGCAGCAGGAATTTCGTGATGATCATTCTCTATGTAGAAAATGTTGTTGCTCTTAAACTCAGAAAATGGTTATTTAAACTGTTACTTTTTTCATAGGATTTCCACTTAAACAGAGTAAATTTGGAAGAATCTTCAGGAGTGGAAAACTCTCCAGCTGGTGCCAGACCAAAGAGAAAAAACAAGAAGTCTTATGATTTAACTCCAGTTGACACATTTTGGCAGAAACATAAAGGAAGGTAAATAAAAAAAATTTCACTAAGATTTTGTCCTTAAAGAGAAATGAAGATATTATCTAACCTAAGTTAATTTGTGAAAAATAGCAAAAGATCATGGTGGTTCATTCACATCCTGATTAGGAGCTATAATTAAATAGCCCATAGGTATGTATCTTTATTGCTTGTTTTCTTCTGATTCTTATGGTTTTTGTTAGTTTTTATTTTGTCAAGGCCACTTCTCTTTTCAGTAAACTCATCCCATTAGATTTTGCGAATTTCATAGGTAGTCTTTCTGACTGCACTGACCCTCAAAAGACCATCCTGTGCATTTTTTTTTTTTCTTTGTCGTACTGGGGATTGAACCCGGAGCTTTCACACTGAGCTACATTTCCAGCCCTTTTAAATTTTTTGTTTTGATATAGCCTTGTACTAAATTGCCCAGGCTGGATTCAAACCTGCTGTCCTCCTGCCTCAGAGTGTTGGGATCACAAGTATGCACCACATGCCTGGCTTCTACCTTTCTTTAAATGGGTTTTTGTGATAGGGAACTTTGGAATGAGATTTTTCCTTTTTGTTCCATGAATGCCTTCACTAACACATTCACAACACAGGGTCATCATTCGTGTGTCTTCCTCTCAGGTGGCACTCTGATCTGGATTTGATTGTTCCCATGAGCTTGCACTGCCAGTGGTGCATGCATGACTGTCCTGTGGAGCAGTTTATACAGCTTCTCGGGCTCTCTGATTACGGTAATTCAGACAAAGGCATTGATTTAGAAGACCACATGTCATCATACTACAGTTGTTTAAGGAAAATATTAAAATGGTGTAAAAATTGTAATACAGCTAATCTGTGGTACAGCTGTCTAAATGTATATTATGCCCACCAACAATGGGGTACATGGAAGATTTCCATGTTAAAATTTAGAGAATTAATTATGCATAAACTTTGTAAATATGAAGACATTTCTTCTTAGTAAAATTGTTATTTATTGTAATAATTGTAATGAATAGTATTTATAGTTATATTTGGACAGTAATTATTCAAGTTTGGACAACTAACTAGATTTAATCCATTGCAGACTTTTTATTAATTTTATTAGTAAAAAGATTTAAAAGTTATTAGATCCTTTTGTACCAGCAGTGGTATAGCTGCTGGATAAGACAGGCATGCCTGGTAGTTCAAGCCTACAGGAACCCGTTAAGCCTGAAGTCCAGAAATTTATCCCAAGTATGTTATAAATTATGAGTGAAAAAATTGTAGTAATTTGCCATGTGATTTGTTGTAGGCAGATACACATATCCCATATCTTGTTAAATGTTAGGAGCACTTTATAGAATTAGTAACTGCTATTAAAGTTATCTAGTAGTCATGATGGCTAGAGAGAACATATTTCTCAGAAACAGAAGAAGGCTGTTTATCAATTACAGGAATACTAATATTTGAAATAAATATAGATAAAGATATAAATCTATCTGCATACTTCATGTAGTTGTTGCTTTGGGCCTCATTTAACTTTTGTGTTTAAAGAGAAATAGAATACAAACGTGGCTTTACATGCTAGGGTTTGTTTTAATACAGCTTTATTTTAAAAAACCATATTGTTTTAATAAAATTAACTTTCTCTGCAGAAAAAAGTTACTGTCTCTCACTATGACAGTTTTGGATACTATTACAATTTATTTTACTTTCAATAATATTCTTTCCTTTGGAACTCTACAGTCTGCATTTTTCTCCAGAATGATGAAGTAAGAGAAATTGAAGTTCATTGAGGAGATATTATTGATACAGGATATACGATATTTTTAAATTGACATTCCCATCATAACTGAGACAGACTCTAAATAGAGCCATCTCCACAGTAGTGACCCTGATTGTTCTTCAACCTGTAATACAAGAGCAATAGAAATATGAGAAAGCAAGGCAACAAGATTCCTGCAAAATGTATGACTCCCCAAAAGCTGATCTCATTAACACTGAAGTAGACAAAGTTACAGACAAAAAAGTTCAAAAACCAAATGGCCAAAATGAAGAGACCAAAGAAGAAACACGTAAGCAAATTCATAAGGTGACTAGTGAAGCTTAAAGGAGAGTTCGTTAAACAAATAAAGGATTTTACTAATAAAATGTTTGAGCTTAAAGAAGAAATAAATTAATTGAATTAATAATTATTATTGTTTCATACATGCACCAGCTTCCCATAAGGAATTATAAATATGCACTAAACACATGTACTAATAAAATTTTTAAAAAGTTTTACATTACAAAATACAAATGACCATTCTGGTAAAGAATTAGAAATTGTGAAAAGAAAGCATGCAAAACTGCAATATATGAAAATTTCAATGGAAAGCACAGGTAGCAGATTTGATGAATATGAAGACATAGTGTTAGACATTGAAAACAAGTTGGATGATCACAAACTCAATGAATCCTAAAAATGATGAGATACCATGCTGTCTGTATCCAACAGCTGCTAGATGACTCGAAAAAACCAAAAAACCTTCAGACTCATAAGAATAAAGGAAAAATTAG
Organism: Dasyprocta punctata; assembly: GCA_004363535.1. Lineage (NCBI taxonomy): Eukaryota > Metazoa > Chordata > Mammalia > Rodentia > Dasyproctidae > Dasyprocta > Dasyprocta punctata. Next base: position 5,228 of record RJWM01007129.1, on the reverse strand, counting down.
AAGATGCCTCGAAAGGTATAAAAAATGTATTCACTGAAATCATAGCAGAAAAATTTCTAAAGTTAGGGAAAGAATTCAGTACCTAAATATACAAGAGGCATACAGAACTCAGATGGTATGTATAGAAAAAAATCTACCTACCACTTACTATAATCAAACTTCCAGAAATTCAACAAGAGAGAATACTAAAAGCTATTAGGGAAAACAAGTAAACTATGAAGGCAAGCCTACTATAGTAACAGCAGATTTCTCAGCACAAACCTTACATGCCTGGAGAGCTTTGAGTAAAGTGTTTCAAACCCCCAAAGAAAACAGTTGTCAACCCAGACTTCTCTGTCCTGTACGTTTAGCCTTCAGAATTTACAGAGAAGTAAAGACTTCACAACAAAAAAAACTATAAAGAAATACATGAAAACCAGCATTACAGAAAATACTTCAGGGAATTCTGGACAGAGATGATGCCACAAGCTCCAAAGATCCATAAGATGCCTGGCCCTGATCATCTTAATAGATGCCAAGAAAACCTTTGACAAAATCTAACATCCTTTCAAAATCAAAATCCTGAGAAAAAATAGGTTCAGAACAACATTATCTCAAACTAATAAAAGCCATTTGTGACAGCCCACTGCCAACATCATACTAAATAGGGAAAAACTGAACCTAAACTCAACTGTAAATTTTACTTTTAAAATCAGGAACAAGACAAGGGTTATCAACCCTCACCACTTCTGTTCAATATAGTATTCAAAATTTTAGCCATAGCAGAGAGACAAAAGAGACATAAAAGTAATTTGAATAGGACAGAAAGAATATGAACTATTCTTATTTGCAGGTAACATGATCCTTTTCACAGAAGACCCAGAAATCTCTTAGAATTAATTCTAAGAGAAGATTCTTATAATTAATAAACAAATTCAGCAAAGTCTCAGGATACAAAATCAGTCCACAAGAACCGGTAATGTTCTTGTACCCCAACAGTGAACCCCCAAGAAATCATGAAAACCCTTTCACAATAGCTTCAAAAACAAGTAATTACAAAGCTGGGCATGGTGATGCATGTCTGTAACCTCAGCACTAAGGATTAATTACAGTCAGTGTAATCCCAGCACCAAGGCAGGAAGATTGATTACTGCAAAAGTTCAAAGCCAGCCTGGGCTACATAGTGAGTCCAAGACCAGCCTGAACTACATTTTTTTTTTTAGCCTGTTGCATAATAATAATAATAGCAATTATTTACCTAGGAATTAACCAGGGGTGTGAAAGATTTATAATGAAAACTAGTACTCAGAAAAGAGATTGAAAAGAACATCAGAAAAATGGAAAAGTCTCCCCTGTTCCTCAATAAACAAAATATTACTGTCAGAATGGCTGTATTTCCAGTATATCAATTTAAACCAACCCCGATCAAAATATCAACAGTATTCTTCTGAGAACTAGAAAAATAATCCTAAAATTTATATGGAACCAGATGAGACCCAGAATAGCAAAGAAATCCTGGGCAACAAGAGCAAAGCAGGAAGCATCACAATCCCAGATTTTTGTTACAGAGCTACAGTGATACAAACAGCATGGTACTAGCACAAAAACACACATGTGAATCAGTGAAACAGAATCAAGGATGCAGAAACAACCCTAGGCATATTTAGCAATGTGATCTTTGACAAAGGAACCAAAAAACAGATGCTGGAGAAAAGATAGTCTCAACAAATGGTGCTGTAAGAAAATGGTTATCCACATGCAAGAAAATGAACATAGATCCTTATTTCTCACCCTGTACTAAAATCAAAATGGATCAAAAACATAAAAAAAGCAAAAATAAATCTGCTGGAAGATAAAATAGGTAAAACTCTTGACATCACAGGAATAGGCAACAACTTTCTAAACAGAACCCCAATTGCACCAGAAATAACGCCAACAGTCAAATTGTATTATATCAGAATTTAAAAAAGCAAAGCAAAGACTCCCAACAGAGTGAATAGGAAAAAAATTGTGCCAACTACTACTCAGAGGACTAATAATAATAGAGAGGACTAATAATATATAAAGAACTAAAAAAAAAAAAAATTAGACCTCTCCAAAATAAAAACTAGCCAATCAGGAAAGAGGAGAGGAGTCAAAATGAATAGACACTTCTTAAAAGAAAGTACAAATGGCCAGTAGGTACATGAAAAAATATTCACCTGTGGCCATTAGAGAAATGCAAATCAAAACCACACTGAGATTCCATATTATTCCAGAAACAGTGACTGTTATCAAGAATTCAAAAAATAAGTCCTGGCAATAATAAGCGGGAAAAGGAAACTTTGTTAGTATTGATGAGAATCAGTATGTAGATTCCTCAAAAAACTACCCATAGAAATTCATTTGACCCAGCTATATCTCTTTTGGGTATGTTTCCAGAACATCTAAAAGATGTCATATTATATGCATACCCATGTTTGTAGCAGCACAATGCACAGTAGTTAAATCTTGGAAGTAGACTATATACCAAAGAACAGATGCATGAATAAAGGAAATGTGGCATATATACATAATAAAGTACTACTTCGCCACAGAAAAGGTAAATTTGAGTCATTTGTAGGAGAGTGATACCCTTGAGTTCATAATTTTAAGTGAAATGAAAATCAGGTAATCTCTCTTATATGAAAACCCCAAAGTATAAATAAAGTTAAAGATGAATGTGAAACAGAGGTAGACCTTGTGGAGATGAAAAAGGGATCTGGGGGTAGGGGGAGAGGAGGGAAGAGAGAGAAGGGAAGAAGAAATAAAGTATCAAGATGTGACAGGTACATCCCACAATATTCATTATCACAAACATGCTAATACATTTTTAAAAGCTCATTAAGTCTACAGCCATACCACCCTGAATGTACCTGATCTTGTTTTGAAAGCTCACTAAGAGCAAAATAAATAAAATTGACATTTCTTAATAGAGAAGCATAAGAGAAAAAAACTCTTCATTCATATATGAAAATAATGAAAACTTTTGTCATAGTTCCTCTTGTGCAATTTTGTTTTAGTCCATTCCCAGAAGTTGCAGAATCTGTTCAGCAAGAACTGGAAAATTATAGAGCACAAGAAGATGAGGTCAAACGACTTAAAAGCATTATGGTGAGATCCTGTTTGCTTGTCTAAGAATTACAGGGAAAAGAAAGAATATCTGCAGGGAAAAAGAGGCTCACTTTTTTTCCTCACATAAAAGTTTAAGGCCATTTTTTGCTTTAATAACAACAAAATTATACTCAGTTTATTTGAATGATTTTTTTAAGAAAAACTAAATATTGAGATAAAAAATTATAAAAGAATAACATGAAGTTATTATTTGAAAAAGTAATACGACTATTTTAGAAATAAATATTCTAATACTTCTACCATACTTTGATTGAAATTCAGATTTCAGCTGTACTATTCACCACTGTGTGACCTGTGACAAGTCTCTGGGCTTCTTTATCTGAAAATGCCAGCTGATTCTTATTTATTTACTAAATCAACGAGTTATTAAACAAGTGATGACTAAAACTTTTCTGTAACTGTCAAAAATACATACACTTTCTGGGTGTGGTGGCACATATCTGTAATCCCAGCTCCCAGGAGGCTAAAGCAGGAGGAACTTGAGTTTGAGGTCAGCCTGAGCTACCTACCCAGACCCAGTTTCAGAAGCATACAAACATGCAAATGCTTGCTCCTCAGAAGGAACATTGTTATTTTAGGTGACCTTAATCCTGTGTTTATCAGTAATCTTAGGATATGAGTTGATTTTTATGGTTGGGTCTCAGAATTATAAATAGTTACTAGCACTTTTTTCTCCCCCACCAGGGGCTAGAAGGGGAAGATGAAGGAGCCATAAGTATGCTTTCTGACAATACTGCTAAGTTAACGTCAGCTGTGAGGTAAACATTCATTATGTCCTCTTTGAAATCTCTGTGTCGATGAGGTTTATTTCGGAGGTTGAAAACTGGTTAACGTTTTTAATAGGAAATAGCAGATAATAGCAAATACACCTATGAACATAAAGAACTAAATTGTGCCTTTAACATGTTCAGGGTGATTTCAGTTCTCTCTTAGATATAGCAGGACATTTGCTTCTTTTACCAATTTAAAAAAAGTGATGACAGAAGATTAAATATGATGTAGTTTCTCTTATATGAGAAACCTGAAGTATAAATGATTTAAAGAACAAAATAAATAGTAGATGATTGGAAACAATGAGATAGACCTTTTGGAATTGGGCAGGAAATCTGGGGATGAGAGGGGAAAAGAAGGGGAAGTACTGTAAAAAGAATTGAGATACAATGTGCTTGTGTACCAGCTCCTCTCCACAAGATGTGTGTATTCATTATTTGATAAAGAAGTGGTGATAGAAATTTCATTGGGAAAATGATAAAGCAGATCAATTATTACTAATTTTCCTGTTGCTCTTGTTTTGGTAGTCTAAGGTTAAGCACTGTTTTCAATAGTTTGGTATTAAGAGGGAGGGAGATTTCATGGTTCAGAAATGTAGGTAAAACATATATCTAATAATCTGATTTTAGTTTAAACTTTGGAAGCAGAAAATCAAACAGCAGAAATAATGATATTTGGGAGCCAGATTATTTTAAAATAAGAAGCATTTCACCTTTATTAAAGTAATACATGCTGTATGTGGTCAAGTCTGCAGATTACATTGAGTGACAGTTTGTCATATTGTTGCCATTTCAGTGTTTAAAGTTTCCTGAATACCAGGTGTAGGTTTCATTAACGTTTATAACATTTTCCTAAAAAGTTTTATTATTAATTTTTAATTTTGGGGTCCTTAGTTCTTTGCCAGAACTTCTTGAAAAAAAAAGACGTATTGATCTCCATACAAATGTTGCCACTGCTGTTTTAGAACATATAAAGGTAAATTTAACTTTTCTCTTTGTAATATAACTTGTATACAGTTTATATCTTATAAGATGTTTTCATAGTATCTCATTGAGCCCTCACTGTAATATTATGAAATGTAATTATAATGTTCATTATCTAGGTCACAATGTTATATTCATCTATTTTGCAAATAAGGAAATTTAAGAATCTAGAAAGATAAATGATTTGCCCAAGAAAATCACTTTATTAAATACAGGTTAGAATCTGTGATATTTCTGTTATGTTGCACTACCTCAGTACCATCTCTATACATTTTATTCTAATAATAATAGATTGTATCTCACCATCAGTAATGCAGTCTCAGAAATCTATCTAATATTTCT
>RJWM01007128.1:0-79906 GCA_004363535.1 Dasyprocta punctata | reverse complement strand
ATGGGGTCATTTTCCCACAGGGAAGTTCTCTTTTTGCTGTCTTTGCCCTGGTGATTCTAATTCCCTGCACCAAAACCTCAAGAAGAACGTTCCAAAGTCAGCACTCTGGACAAAAGGAGTCTTTACTCTGAGAAATGCTGAGTAGCCCACTGTGCTGATTCTAACTGCATGGTTGCTTTTTGTTCCAAGTGAGCAGAACACTCAGGAGAAGCCCAGGGGCCCCAAGGCAAAGCAGTTGATGGATGACCATTTATTCTGGACTCCAGGTGACCAATGACTTGTTCTGGACTCAGGTGACCAAGAGAAACAGCAGGGGTGGCTTGTACACAGAGCAACCTTGAAGCCTGGGGTAGGAAAGCTTGAAGGTGCTGATAGTAAAGCAGAATGCAAGCCAGATTGGAGAATGCAGGGTCATGAGCTGGGGTGTGAGGCCTTGGGTGTGATGGTGTGTCACGGAGGAGGAGATGGTGTGTCACGGAGGAGGAAGCAAAGCTGTCAGCTCTTGACACTTGGAACAGCATCCGCGTGGCATGGACTCACGTTCTGCCTTACGGGATGGGCCATGTACCACAGATAGTATCTTTGTTTCCCCCTGTCTACCCACAGGAAAAAAAGCATACACCCTCTTCCCTTTTATTTTAATGCAAAAATGTATTAGCACTGTCAACTCTGGGACAGGGTAGTATGCAAACCGCATGGGAGTACTCGTGGGCATTCTAAGCCCAAACTAAATGCCTGAGAGGTTTCTCATTTAAAGAGGTAGAGCAGGCAACCCGCTCCAGATACCATCACCTCCTTGGCCATCTGTAGGCAAAGACTGTATGGGAAGGTGACATTAGTCCAGCTACTTGTCACTCACGCAATATCACCTGGCACCTGCAAGGTTCTTTCTTGTTACTTTATGTCCAACTCCATGAACCTGGCCTTCTTGTCCCTTTCTCAAGTGAGGTCCTCACTGTCCAGAGATCTTTAAGACTCTGCCTGATTTTAGATCTAAACAGGAATCTGAAGTGAGTCCTGACTGCTTTTTTCACTCTGTTGGAGAGGAACTTGTCTCATTTTGCTTACCAGGGAACACACGAAGTTGCTGAATGGACTCAGTAGTTTTACATATCACTGAGCACCACACCAGTTAACACTCTGAAAAATAATTTTTTTTTTTTTGGCCTGGTGTGGTGGCACATGCCTGTAATCCCAGCACTCAGGAGGCTAAGGTAGGAGGATCACTGAGAATTTCAGGCCAGCCTGAATTTCATAGCAAAACACTGTCTCAAAAAGACAAAATAATAATAATTATTATTATTATTATTATTATTATTATTTCAGTATGTCTTGCAATCATGGAACTGTATAGGCTTGAGTGAGCACCAAGACTTGAGAAAGTCATACTAAGAAAATCCTTAAAGGCTACAAGACAACTGTCTTAGGAACCATAAAACCCTTCTCTAAGTGACTCCAGCTCCTTCCCTGCACATCTGAGAAAACTAGGGTCTGTTATGGAACACTTTCTCTGCAGTGACAATGGTGAACAAAAAAGGGTATTTGTTCATCTCAAGAGTTCCAGGGCTCCCAACTTTATTTTTTATTTATTTATTTATTTTTTTTTTTTTTTTTGCGGCACCGGGGATTGAACTCACAGCCTCGCGCCTGCCTGACAGGCACGTAAGCCACTGAGCCAAACTCCCAGCCCTGGTTTTTTGAGGCAGGGTCGCACTGTAGCTCAGGCCGGCCTTGCTCACGTTGTAGCCCAAGCCGGCCTCGAACTCACAATGCTCCTCCTACCTCAGCCTCCCGAATGCTAGGATTAAAGGCGTGTGCCACCACACCCGGCAGGCTTCCAACTTTAATATGAACATGCTCACCTTGCTGGGCATGGTGTCACATGCCCGTAATCCCAGCACTCTGGGAGACTGAGGCAGGAGGGTTGAAAGTGTAAACTCAGCCTGGGCAACACAGCAACTTCGTGAAAACTGTTGTCAAAATAAAAATTTAATAAATAAGAAGACTGCAGATGTAGCTCAATGGGAAGTCCCTGGGTTCAATCCTTAGTACCCCCACACACACACACAAAAAACAAAATCGTCACTTGCACACCTATTCCTTTTGCATCATGGTTCCCATCTGATCTTTGCTAGGCTCCAGAGGACAAAGCAGCAAGGCAGCACAGCCTGGCCCCTGCCTCAGACATGTCACCCTCCCCCCTACCACCTGGAATTCCTGCCAGCTCTCCACTACAGAATTTCTTCACGAATCAATTTCCTAAGCTTTTCAGCCTCTTGACAAAGAACAGGAACCAGTTTTCCAAAGACTCCTTCCCACACATAGGCATTCCATAATTACACAGATCAGGACACAAGGGGAAATATGCATGAAAACGGCTTGATTTGTGGAAATAATCATGCTTATTCTGGCTTCACCACAGAGCACTGGAGCCTCCCCGCAGACCCACCACTACCCCCTCAACCCTCCAACAACTTCCCTCAGGGCTTGCCGAAGCCCACAACTCCGGAACAACTTGAAAGCCCTTAAATCCTGATCACAGCACCAACTGGTTTCATACTAAGATTCAACCAAAGGCACTGCAAGTCCCTGGCAAGCCTGACCACGCCTGCTGAGTTATTTTTGTGCAGCATCAACTGCCTCTTAGTCGAGTGATAGCTGACTATGAGAGGGTTGTTTTCTAGGCTCTTGTGAAGCAGCTTGATGTTTGTGTCCTAAAAATGTCATCTTGGAACCCCCACTACTCAAGGACAAGGTAGGGAAATACCTTGAGGGAAACCGTCAGTCTGCCATGCACGGCATCAAGGGGTGGGATGAATGCATCCAGAACCTCTGCCCTGCCTCAACATCCCAGTCCTAGAAAGGACAAGTGTCCATAACAGCTGGGCAGTACAACAGGGGAGGCTGTGAACAAGGCCCAGGGATCCTGAGCATGATTTGCACACTTCCCTTAGTCTGTATCCAAATCCACAATCCTAGCCATGTGGGAACGTCTCTGTAAATTTTGCAACAAAGAAATAAATAGTAATCACTGGATGCCAAGAGAGTCAGTATCTACTAACTGTATAGCTCTGAACCTGCACTCAACTAGGGGACAGGGTGGAGGACGGGGGTTATACATGAAACACAATATTCATCCTAAGTCTCGTAAGCATCAGAGTGATCGTGATTCTAAAGAGGAAGACCAGTAGCAAAACAATGCTGAAGACCTGAGGTGCCAGCCTCAAGCCCCCATTACTCAATTCCTTCCTAGTGCTTGCCACAGTCTGAAATGAACACGAGCGTCTGTGTTTCCTTGTGAACGGGCTGGCCCCTCTCCTTCCCAGACTCTGGGAAAGCATAAGCCCAGTCTGGTAGTTCCAGGCCTGCTTCCTAGAAGGTGTTCAATGTTCCACGGGGATTACTAGCACCTGTACCCTTGGCCAGTCCCCTCTGAGACACCCTGTGATCCCAGGAACTGAGCAGTGGATACAAAGCTGTGGCAGCCACAGCAGGGCTGGGGTGGAGATACTAGGAGGACTGAAAGAGAAGTCAGAGAGCTGGGGTTAGATCAAATTCTGCCACTTCCTCAAGATGGTCCCTTAGTGTGTCTGTTTACAGGCTTCTCGTCCTGTAAGCACAGGGAATGAGGTGCCAGTGTGTGATAATGTTTTTCAAATGCTGCCGACTCTGAGCATCTGTGATGTGATCAGGTCAGAGGTGACACTTTCTTCCCACCTGCTCACCCCCATAGGGCACAGCCAGGCGGGTTCCAGCAGCCCCCTCACCCACCACAGGCTCTGAGCATCTCCAGAGCCCCAGCTGTGCATTCCTGTGTCGCAGTCTCTATCTTATCACCCTGTTCCTTCCCTACCACCTCCGCCTTCCCTGTCCCCAGCTGACGTCCCTGACCATCTGGGCCCTTATCACCGTGTGTAGCTGGCTATTCTTAGTACCACATTTTTCCCTAATGGTTGTATCCTCATCACGCCCCTTTTGGGCCTCCTTGCTGCATGACCCAGACTAGACCAGAGGCACCCACTATATATGTAGCTTCAGCATAGAATTGTCAAGGTTACAAGGATATCAGAAGCCACCTAGGCAAACCAGGGCCCCAGGACAAAAAATATGACTACCACTGAGGTAGCATCTGAAGCCCGACAACCACTTTGCGTGGCTTCCTATACCCAGGAGCCTATTCATGCCTCTGTAGACAGGGAGAGGAGAGCTTGGGGGAGCCTGGGGTCCATGTACCTGACCTTCACAGTGCAAATCATTACAGGTATTTTGGCATTCAGATTTAGAAAATGTCTCCATTACTGCAGGGTGTGCAATGAAGACCCCTTGCCACAGGCAGTACTCACCCATCAGATACCAGGAGTCATCTCCTCCCCTTTCTGAAGCAGGAGAGCACCGAGATTTTTTTTTTTTTTTTTTTTTTTTCGGCACCGGGGATTGAACTCACAATCTCGCACCTGCCAGGCAGGCGCTTAAGCCACTGAGCCAAACTCCCAGCCCTGGTTTTTTGAGGCAGGGTCGCACTACGTAGCTCAGGTCGGCCTTGCGCTTGCATTGTAGCCCAAGCCGGCCTCAAACTCACAATGCTCCTCCTACCTCAGTCTCCCAAGTGCTGGGATTAAAGGTGTGCGCCACCACGCCCAGCTGAGCACCGAGATTTTATAAGAGTTGGATGTTAAGTAAGACTAGCACATCTTAGAGGACAAGGTCACACTCATTCAGTAACAAAACGTCAGCACTTTTGTACTGGTTTCCCTGTGTTTCACGTGTGCTCTTGACTGATCCTCACAACAGTGCTATGAGAAAGCAATAGTGCTTTCTTGTTTTATACCCTGAGCCAACTGAGGATATAAAGGTCATGTGACCCTCCCTCAGCTGTAAGGGAAGGAGCTGGGATTTGAGTCCTTGCTATCAGAGCTCAAGCCCTACCAATGGGCTCCCCCAGAGAGTGATGCTGGACCACTCTTGTGCCTCTGCCCCAATGGAAAGAGAAGTGTCCCTGCCAGAGAGCTACTAAGGTTGCCACAGGAGAGAAGTCGCAGCTCTGACCCATACAGGTGGTTCTCTCAGGGGCACAGGGTTCATGGGAAAGGATATTTCTAGCTTTCAAAGTTGAAGACATTCTGAGGACAAAATTTGTCTGAATTACTAGGAGATGAGTAGAAAAGCAAAATGAAAGTCAAGGAGAACACTTTGGCCTTATAAAACTAAAGTGAAGGGAGAGAAATTTGCCCCTTGTTTTCCTAGAGTCATCACCAAAGAATGCAGTCTTTTCCCCCTAGAGCAGGAGCCTTGCTGCTCTGCAGGAGTGGTCATGTCTGGGGAAATCAGCCCAGGTGCCCAAACACAGACAAGGATTCACCCAAGATCTAAAAGCACATTTGCCCATTTTAAGAGAAGCATGGTCCTGTGGGGCACCTTAGGATTCTCCCTCTCCCCGGGGTAGTACGGATTGAAGGAATCCCACCCCACTCAGGTGTGTAGACAGCTTTCTGCCCATCTCTTCAGCAATGTCAAGATTACATGCCTTTGTATGTACTGGGGTTAGGGAGAATGGCAAAGGGGAAAAGAGCACATGAGAGAAGAGGGTTAGGAAGGCAGACTCCTGGCAGGCAAGTGACCTTATTATCTACCTCAAGAACTAGCTCTAAGTTTATGCTTTATAACAGAGATTAGATCCAACCTCAGACATGGTCTGAACAGGTAAAAAGTACCTATGTATGAAGAAGAGAGGAATATAAGTCTAAAGTTAATATGATTTAGAAGGATTTAGAGAAGAAAAAAAGCCACCTCTCTCCTACTGCCTTCATGGTCGATACCTAACTAAACCAAGACAAGGGCTCTGATCATTCTAAACACAGCCTTCCAGAACTCTGGTACTGGTCAATAAGCAGTGGCCTGTAGGATAAAACAAACTTGAGATCCTTGGTTTAAATCAGTGTATGGGTGAGGCATGGTAGTGCATACCTGTGAAGTCCAGCACTCAGGAGGCTGAGGCAAGAGGATCACTGTGAGTTCAAGGCCAAAATGGACCACATGTGAGTTCAAGCTGCACTACACAGTGAGACCCCTTAAAAAACAAACAAACGAATCAGTATATGGATGATTGATCTCTCATGGATACTTGGTGAACCTAGAAACATGAGAAGGCCATCAACCATCTTCCTGGATGACAGTGTCAGGGACAGAGCAATGAACCGGAAGGTTTTCCACCATTGCTGTAGTGGCCCTGTACCTTCTGTGCCAATTCCTGGTTCCCCCACCACAGCACTGCTGAAGCCAGCCCAGGTCATAGGCTCAGCCTGCCCAGGCCACTTCTGGGCTATGATCATAAGAAGGAACCATAAACATTGTTGCCTGTTTTGCTTTAAAGTACTAAGATCAATGTCTTTCTATTTGTTTTGCCTAAAACTGTCCCACCACTTTTTATATTTCTATTTTGCTTTTATTTCAAAAGTTTTAAACATCCCTTGGTAGTCTGCCTCTGTGTGTGTCAGATTTTGAGAAAGAATGGTGTTAACAGGCCCCTGGCTTAGTCACTTTTCCCATTGTTGAGACAAAACACCGGGTATCCAATAAAAGAGGAAAGGTTTATTGGAGCTCACAATCTGCAGAAGTTTCAGTCCATACTTGGCTGCTCCAAGGCAGGGTAGCACAGCAGAGGGCATCACAGAGTAGAAACAGTTCATGGCTGACAGAAGGCAGCAAAGCAGCAAGTGACCGCAACAGCCCTCTTTCCATCCTTCGTATTTCATTCAGGCTACCTGCCCTCAAGGCAGGTAACACTCACACCCTGTATGGGACACCCTTAATCCCAGCATCACACACCCTCCTAGATCCAGCCACCTCTGAAAAGTCCCAACCTATGAGTGCAGGAGGCTTTAGGGGGACATCTAGACACAAGCTACAACAGCCACTAGCTCCGTATGTGTTTGAGGCCTTAAGGTACTAAAGGGAGGAACAGGGAGGAGAGGACAGACACGGGCAGACAAAGAAGAAGGCTGAGAGCTGGGCCTTTGTTCTTACTTCCACTGAAGCTGAGCTGCCGCCCCGTCCTCCTCTTGCTCCCTCCTGTCTCTGCCCCTCCCTACGGACCCATCCAGGTCTCTCTGCAGGCCCCCTGTCCCTGCATTCCCTCTCTCTCCACTTGCACACAGATCATTTCCACTTCTACAAGTTATCACACTGGCAGTCACTAAAGGAAAGGCAACGCAATGCCTCCTAAGTGTCAGTTGACAGAATTTTCATTCCCTTGACCCAAGTTTCCCTGGCTGGGTCTGACTCACTCGGAAGGAACCCATCTGTCCCTGGCCCGAGCCCCCTAAGTCCTAGGTCTAGGCTGCAACATGGCGTACACACACACACCCCGCACAGTGCCCATGATGCTTCCAGAAATGTGTAGAGGTCAGCCTTACCCTGCATCTCAAGTAGCAATAAGGGATTTCTGGGAGAATTTTAAGGTTAAAATGTCCTTAGGAACTGTTTAAATGTTATTAATGAAAGGAATGTTTATTGCTCTAACTGACTTGTCCTTTGCTAATCCTTTCTCCAGATATCTTTTATCAGAGAGGTACACAGTTCATTTCTTTGACACGTCAATATTGACATAATCATCTGAAAACTTAAGTACAGTGGCATGTTTCCCAAAAGAATTATCAACCTGGCCACAGATATGCTCCATGTCAAACACCAGGTATTAGAAACATGAGGCCCTTCTGTTTTCTCCTATTTGATTTCATTGCAAAAGGCTCCTGCTCGATCATTGAAAGAGAACATGCCCATCAATACTGTGGATTTCTTTTTAGCTTAAAAATCTACTTTCTGAGCAAACTGCACATCTCTGACTATTGTGTCAATAAACAGGATCCAAGGGAAAAAATACTCTTTCAAAAACAAAATTTATTATTAAACTATTCATTTTTGAAGCATTTTCAAGAAATGATTGGAATTTAATTTCTCCAACTTCCAGGATCTCCTAGACTTAAAAGCATCAAAAAAAAAAAATCACTGGAAAAAAATTATTTTTAGCAAATAACTTGGCACCTGGACTAAAAGCTTGTCCCAGCCTACAATGCTAACAGAAAGGAATTCTTAGGTATTCCATTCTAACTATATGAAGACCATGAAAATGTAAGACAGCCACCTAACTAATTTGGATTTAGCCAAAATTTATAATTCACTCTTTTAATTTCTTGAAATAAAAGTTCCCATTAACGAAGTTATGAATATATACTTAAAAAAATAGAAATCATGAAAATGAGACTTGCAAAAAATTAGGGGCCAATGAGAAAATTACTATTTGCTGCTATCTTTAAACTACTAGGAAACTTCTAGGATCTGAAGTACTTTGATATACCTTCAGTTATCCAGCATATCGAAGCTCAGAGAACTGAAACAAGATAATTGGGAGAGAAGTCTATTTACTCACACCCACAGTAGTTCTACCAAAGCTACAAGGAAGTATGTCTCTATTCTTCTACACCACCTGGCCAACAAGCATTCCAAACAGACACACGGGCCAGAGGATAAAGAAAAGTTAAGGCAGTCCAGGACTTTCTACAGGAAAAAAGAGAGAGCAGTTTTAATAAAAACAGGTTTGTTTAAAATCATCCAAAAATTGCCACACTTTCACATTTGCATATTATTCTATAGTGGATAATACATTCTGCAATGAATCTTCAAGATTTTCTTGTCCAACTTGATTTTACTGAAAAGAAATGAAAACCTCAAGCTTAGAAGGGACTGGCTCAGGATCACAGTAACTGTGACAGATCCATGACTAAGGCAGAGGCCTTCCAACTCCTGGTGCTGTACTCTTTCCACTACATCACCCCTTCCTCTTTGGAAATCTGCTATATCTTACAAAACAGGCACGACACCAATTCTGCAAGGCAAACTACCTACATTCCAAAAACTTATTAGTAAGTTAGTTATTTGAAATTAAAAAGAAATTTCCCAGTGAAAATGATGTTTCCTGTATTGGATAGATTCCCAGTCTAGCCCACAAAAGCAAATTTAGGCACTATGAGAAGCAGAAGTGGGTGATCTGTGAACTCTCAGAGTCCCTATGCCCTCAACTACCTCTAATTGAGGTTCAGTGCTGGGCAAGCACACTCCAGGGTGAAGTCACTGTCAAAACACAAGCGCAAAGCAAGTGAATACAAAGACATGGGAATAAGACCAGCCTGAGTTCAAGTTCAGATTCACCCAACATTCACACATAGTAATCAATTTTATTCTCCCAGCAAAAATCTAATGGAAAAAGAAGAGCAAGCGATGAAAGAAACCATTCCATGGTCTCTATGTCTGTGCCTATGTTAGTTTCTCCTACATTTACAAACAGATGGATAGAGAGGAGACGTAAGCAGGTGCTAGCTGTCTCATGGAGGAAGAAGGGCAGCTTCAGTCAGTCACGGCTGGGAGCAACAGGAGAGGAAGTGGTCAGCTTTGTCCCTGCTGGGAGCTTCACAGGCACTGCTCTATTAACTTCTCATTAAATCTTCTGCCACTGGCCTTAATGTCTTGATTTGACCAATTTGAAAATGATACTCAGAGAGGTTTAGTGATTTGTCTGAGTTTACACAGTAAGCAATAGGGGAATCAGGATTCAAAGTGACAACTGAAGAAACTCATGGCAGAAATGGGAAATGTGCCCTCACAATGTGATCCACAGTTTGCTGGGGCCCTCTGGAAAACAGCTGATAGCAATGCTTCACAAGAAAATGACCTCCAGGTTAACATATAACACTGATTACAGTAATGTTTCACATATGTGTAGTGACTTGTGACTTACAAAACCCCAGTTTAAATGTACTCTGAGATTATAATCCAAAGTAGAAAATAATATCCAAACGTCTATACTGATATGAATAAGTGACTCAATAACAACACAAGAACAGAAAAATCTGCCTCTCTCCCCTCAAGGAGTTGACAACATAACTCCCCACACCTTTGAATTCGGGCTGCATATAGGGATTTCCTCCCCAGGACACAGTATATGCAGAGGGGAGAAAGAAAGCAACTTCACAGTGCAGGAACCTGCTCAACTCTCCACTGACTAGATGTTCCAGGTTTTATCAACACTGGTAAACCATGTTGGCAACATGTACTCTTGACATGATGTAACAGCAATGGCATTTCACCTCTGAGTCTTCCCACTATGACCTTATTCTAAGTGTGAGAAAAATCCCAACTGAAGGGCATTCTGCAAAATACCCAGCTAGTAATGTAGCAAATATGGGGGATTCCCTTCTGTCTTGTCTTTGAGGCCCAATATTGTTCACATTGTTTTGCTATATTCTGATTAATTTTTTTTATTTATTTCATATTCTGTTTTGATTGGTTTTATTCTGTTTTGTTTTTGGTTTGATTTTACTATACCTGATGGAATGGTCAACTATTGCAAAAATAACAAAATATACTATAGTAGCTATTGTTTTCCTAGTATCTTGCTTTGAAGTTCTGTACCAGTTCTACTGCTTTGTTTTGATTGACTTTGTTCTGTTATGTTTTGTTGGATTTTATTATCTTTAAAATAAAATTTTAAAAAACTCAGAATAAAAAATACCCAACTAGTACTGATCAAAATCAAGGTTGCCAAAATCATAGAAATAAGAAAAGTTTGAGAAATTATCATAGCCAAAGCAGATATGTCAACTAAATGTAATGTGCTGTCCTAGATAGGATTCTGAAGCAGGAAAATGACATTAGATTTTTTAAAAATGAAGAGGATATGAGCAAGTATGGAACTTTGAATAACATCAGTTGTGACAAAAATTTATTAATATAAGCTGTTGATACTAGAAGTAACTGAGTACATGTATAAGAAAACTCCCTGTACTAACCTTGCAATTTTTCTGTAAGTTTAAAAGTACTGTGAAATTAAATTCACTTTCTAAAATGTTTAAAACAAAACACATGGCTTGTATACTTGATCATCTAACAACCTCTCTTCTTCTTTTCCTCCTTCAAGGCTTGAGGATTAGAAAACTTACCTGAAATCTTTCTCCTATGCTGTAGGGCCACCTGTGAAGATGTGGCCACTCTGCATGCTGGAAGGTTTGAAGGTTTGATGGGAAGACACACTGGCAACTCCAGTCTAAGTCCCCACAAAGGCAGCCCAGTCATAAAAGCAATGTGTTCAACTCCAAGTTCTAGGTATGTATAGGATTCCTTGATCAGTTTTCCTGTAATACTCTTCATCATGCTCAGCAATATACGGTCACATGTCACTTAATGGTGGAGATTCCTTCTACTGCTGCATCTATAGTGATTCCATTGTGCAGTTATCTTAGACTGTACTTACGAAAACCTAGATTGGGCAGATTGGTTGTTGAAAATGACCTCTTGATACCATCAAAAGATACAGTAAACACAAGATGTATCATTATCTCTGGTGTAATATACCTTATTGTCTCATGGTAAACTTTGCTTTTATAAGAAGTAAACTTTAAAAACTGGCACCAGCTTCACCACAAAAATGTGTGTAATGTGTTACATTATGATGCAACCGCCACTATAATTTCACTAGGTGAGGCAAATTTTTCAATTCCGTTATGACCCTATGGAACTACCATCATATACATACTGCCCTGTTGGTCAAGATGCATTCATGCACAGATGGCTGTACTTAATGCCCCACCCTCACTGCATGGTTGGCAACTTTATCCTGGCCTGCCTGGTTGGCTCTCCTGTGGATGAGCTACATCTCTCCCCAACTAAACTGCAAACTCCTTTTTAAGGGTAGCAGTGTCTTTTGTATTAGGCTGGATGCTGCTCCCCAAAGGGGCAACAGATAGGGTATACATAGAAATGCTGCTGACGGACACAGGCTGGAGAGAACAAGTAAAAGACAGAAAGTGCAGAAAGGACAAGGACCCAAAGAACAATTTCGCCTTGGGCCTCGGATTTAGCTCAGCAGCACAAGCGCCAGCATGGCAAGCACGAAGTCATAAGTTCAATCCCCAGTATCAAAAAGAGGAAAAAAGAAAAAGAAGAAGAAGAACCTTCCCACAAGGCAGGTGTCTTAAACAGCCAAGAGACTGTCACTAAACTCCGGGCTGCTAACTGAGAGCATTGCCATGAAAGGCACCGCTATGGAAAGCTGGAGTCAGAGAAAATGGCACTTTAGTCAAGAAAAGCTTGGCAACAGCACTAATAGTCCCAAATGTGGAAGGACACATGCCTGGAGTCATAGTGCAGCTCAACACAGGTGGGGTTTCACAGAGACTCATTGTTTTGTTTTGCTTTTTTTTTCAGAGGTACAATGTACTAAAATAAATTTGAAGATTAAAAAAAAGAAGGTGGTAGGAAAGAGTCATAAAAATTACTTCAGCCAAGATAGTTCAACTGAGCTACTTGGAGATTTCATGGGGAGAATATTTAAATTTTCCATACAAACACTCAATAAATGACTGTGCTTTGTTAAAGCAGTTGAGGCTGTCCTGCTTCCCCTCACTGCAACACAAAGGTCAACAGACTAATGCAGGGGCAGAGAAAAGGCCCTCAACAGAAGTGAGCAATTATTTTAATGCAGAAACACCCCCATCCTTGATTCCAATCCCACAGTTCTGCAAGAGCCCTTAATGAAAGGATATACTCATAACGGTCAGGGGTGGACATGTGGTGTGAAGTACATACTACCAAATGTATTTTTCAATAACTGTTCAGATTTCTTTTTATTCCAGGGGACAAGGAGATGAAGCAGCCCCCCAAAGAAAAGCATCCAGTGGTACCCCCAAATTTACCCTTCTCACCTATATGCTCAACCTCATTAATGATACAACCCCCACCTATTCTGCTTTCTCACTTCACCAGAGTCATTCTTGTGAGTTTATACACTTTCTTTGAACATCCAGATACTTCCAGAGGGAACTTGGATCGACCACTGGTACCCGACTAGCCATTACTTCAATCCATTCTCTTGACTTTAATCCAGAACACTACAGAACAGGTACACAGAAGATGGAGGAATCTACCTATTCTTGTTTCTGTTTCCTTTTTCTCCACCTGTTTACAGATTCTCAGGTGTTCTCCTTGTTCAGGACTCCAGAATCTACCATCATTATAGCTCAAGGTTTCCTACATCATCCAAATGCTAAGAAAGTTTAAGATATTAATGAAATAAATAGCACATAGATTATGAGGCTACAATCTTTAGATCTTGTACACCATGTGATGAGGCTGAAACACAAGCAAGTCTTTTGCTATTTCCAGGTGGTGACTTTCTGAGCTATGTTAACTCTCCTAAACTCTGGGGAATCTCCTAGAGAAACCAAGAAAGAACAGGTACTGACTCAGAGAAAAACAATTCTAGTGCAGCAAAGCCATGACTCTTCACCCACTTCAGCTGCCACTGTGGTTTCTTTACCTTATCCTCTGCAGCAAGACTGTCAAACTCTTTGAAATTGGTTTCAGACCTACCAATAACAGCAAATTGTAACAGCTGTTCCTTCTTTTTTTCCTTTTCTTCTTTTTTTGAAGACTCTGCCTTTTTATTACTAGATTCAGATACCTTTAGTAGGTGAATTTAAGCCAAAATTCTGGTAAAAACCAGATGTTCTTTACAGAAGCTTGTGTTTACTACACAGTTTTGTTTTTGTTGTTTTGGTTTTGCTTTGTTTGTTTTGTTTTTACCACATCTAAAGATGCTCTTCCCTACCAACCAATGTAGACAGCTGCAGACTCCACTGGAAGGGCACGTTACAGCCCATCACAGGATGACTGCATTCATACAGAAGTGAAAGTCCACCATCAAACTAATCCTTAATGGCATTTTAGGTCCATATCAAGATCTCCTGACCAGGCATCAACACACAGCAAAATATCTTCAATGCTTTCTTCACCTGTCTCTCTCACCCAAGTCACATGCATCTTGACAGCTATGCCTTTAAAACCTCTCTATTCTCAAAACACTCTGACTCTTCCATTTTATTTCCCAGTGCCCAATCTGCAAGAACTCAACTGTAGCAACATGCTTTATTCAGGCTGTCTCCACCTTTCCAATCCTTCTCTTACTATCTCACAAAACCAACCATGCAGATGCTAAATAGAATCCTTTTAAGATGAATACTTGTACACCAATGTTTTTCTTCTGACTCATACTGGTCAGTACTAAATAGTATTGTGCCAAGTTGCCCCCTGACAGAGGGAAGATAATGGTTCCCATTTTGTGGTTCTACTTTTTGTGGCTGGGCAAGAGCTGAGGTGTGTACAATAAATAGGATTCTCTGCAACGCTTGGTGCGGCCCTGGCAACTCAGTGAAGGGAAGCAGAAATGGAACCCTCTCTGACTTCACACTGATATGGTCACCCTGTTCTACCCCTTCCAGAAGACCTTGGAGAGCAGTTTAAAAACTATAAGCTAAATAATTTTTACAGCCCTAACTTTCTATTCCATTCTTAGCCATGACATAGGAATCCACATCATCTTATATTTCTTTTCAAAGTACCGTCTAATGCATTACGTTCAACTTATCTTTTCTTTCTCTGTATCTCAAGAAGAGAAGAAAAACCATCAGCATAGCGAGTCTGAAAACCCCCTGAGTTGGCATGGCTACAAAACTCCAGTTCCCTGGGCACTCTCCTACATTTGTTGGAAATTTACTCTGTTCTCATCACTGTCACAAGCTGATTTGTCACAGACAATCCAAGGCCATGCAAAGATAGAAAATCATGCGTAGCTAAGGGATTTGCTTGAGGCCCACAGTTAATTATAATTGCACTAGGAGCCAGAGCTGGGCTTACCTGTCACCGTTCACTGCTCAGGACAAAAGGAGCTCAACAGGAACAGAAGCCTCATTAACTCCACAGGGGGCCTGGAAAACACTGGAAAACTACAGGGCCCTCGGGGATGGCAGATCCAAATGCCAGGACACATGCAAGTGCACATCTGGGGTGCAGATGATCTTCAAGTATTTACATGCAGAGCTTTAGCATTAGTGCACAACATCCTTGAGACTGTCTGCCAGGTAGCTCCAATCATTAACATGATACCTGGAGAGGGACAGGGAAGAAGAGGAAGGGAGACACAAACTCCAGATGGAAAGAGATGAGTTTGCCACTCTGCTGAAGGTCATAGCCCAATCTGTTTATATCTTCTGTCCATATGGTAGCTGCAGCCAGAATCCAGGTATCTGCATTAAAGGCTTAAATGTGTGCTCCAGTAACTGCTGACTCATCACGGAGCCCAAGGACAGCAGGACTGGTACCATGATTCCTATATTTAATTATTTTTAAAATTTTTTGACTCTTTGCTATATTAAGTACATGCATTTACCTTTGATATGTAAACAGGTTTTTTTAAATGGAAGTTTAGCCAATACTGCTGGTACCTATCTAAATGGAAAACAAATCTCTTAATAAAATTGTATTAAAGTTTTCATCCAAAAAGAATTGTGGTAGTTACACTATGATCATACAGATGTGATTAGAGCAAATGATCTGTTATGAAATGCTGAAAATGTATCCCTCTTATTCCTCCCACCTCACCCCAGAATACTTCCCTAGCAATTTTAACTGTTTGTTTGTTTGTTTGTTTTTTCTCTTGAGACCAAACTCTCTATTCCAATAGATTCTTCCTAGGATCAAAGTCGCTAAGGCTGGAGATAGTAGCACCATGGATAGCAAGCAGGGACAACTGCCCCTTCCTGCCCTACCCCAGCTCCGCAGACAGGTAAGCTGTGGGATGTTGACTATGAAGCATCCAGTGCTGAATCAATGATGAACAGCACGGACTTAGAGCTGGACAGAGGAGACTGAATGTGTGCACTCAATTCCAGCTTCAGAAATGCTACTGAAACTCTCGGACTGCTATAATTTCTTCTTTAGCTTTGTTCAACGCTATGGTTTGTGCCCTGCAGAAATGAAAGTCATATTGGTAGGTTTGAAGAGCAGAGAAAATTCACAATGCAAACCTCCAAAGGGCTGGAGAACAGGAAGTGAGGTCTCTCTGAACACTGAGTAGAGAGTAGGTCTGAAAACAGAAGGGCTGGTGGAGAGTCAGATATGGAATATACACTCCCATCCCAGAGGACCCACTGTTCCTCAATCCTAAAACCAAAAAGGGTTGAGGGGAGGTTGAGAAAGGTTGGAGGAGGGATGAGCTTCAGAATGGAAGTCTGCAATAAAAAATTTGAAAGATGGAATTTTTGCACCCAAAAAAATTTAGAATAATTTCTTTTTAGCTCTATCAGAGTTCATGGATAAACAACACAGAAAAGCTAAACACATGAAAAATCAAAGAATTATCAATTTCACAAAAACAAAGTCTACAAGAAAGGAGATATCGTTTTCCCCTATGTAGCTTGGCTAAGAGCAATACTGACACAACTGCAACAATGTAAATGCCAGATACGCTGCACTTAACAACAATAACAAAAGGCACTGCAACTATAATGAGGGGGTACCTGTGTGGTATGTGGGTGTCTGACTCCTTTGTGTGTACCTGTGTCTGTGTACAAGCTATGCGTCTGTCTCTGTGCGTGGGTATGACTCTCTCTGTGTGCGTACATGTGTCCATCTCTCTCAGTGCCTGTGTGTGCATGTGTGTGCCTGTGTGTACATGTGTGCCTTGCAGGGAATGTTACAGAAAAGAGCAAATTCTCCTCTTGCATTCCAGGAAGCAAAAAGAAAATATCTAAAAGCAAAAGATCAACATGTAACAAGATGACAAATTATCTAGAACTATGAAAACAAACCATGAGAATCAGCTTTAAGAGAGGCTATCTCTTGGGAATGGGAACTGAGAGTGGACAGGGTGGGGCTGCAGCAAGGCCTGCTGTTTTCCAATGACTTTAGGCAATAGGTTAAAAAAAAAATTCAGAAATAGTCTGAATAAATAAAATGACTGAGTGGCCACAAGCACTCCATAAAGCCATGAAGAAGTTATTCCTAAATGCTTTTAATGAGAAAGGGTTTTTATTCTGCAACTTTTTAAAAACCTATTCATTTTAATCAAGCTTATTACTATTACCAAGTATTGCATGAGTTTCGATGACTAAATAAGACTTTGTCTTTTGTTTGGCCCGTTTTTTTTTTCTACTAGATCTCACTGGCACACAGAGATCAGAGCAGTGTTGCAGGTCATGGCTAGTGACTCAATTGCTAACTTTACTTAGCATTTCTGTGTCAGAAAGACTACATATGTATTCTCCTCCTCACAGTCTTACAAGGAATGCCCACTTTATAGATAAGAAAATCGAGTCTCTCCATTTCCCAATGACCTGTTGCCCCTAGGAGTTCTTTGCAGAGTTGGATGTAGCCAACCCTGACTTTACAAGAGCCTGCCCAACTGCGAAAATGAAATAGAATGTATTGAAATCCTGGCAGCTAAAAAATACATATATAATTAGTAAAAATTCATTGTCATAAAAGATTTTTGTCCTGCCAACATGAACACTTCCTACAAACTCTTCTGACACCTATGAAAGTTGAAGAACAAAGAATACGGCCCTGGGAAGGCAGGTGATATCCTCAGAAGTGGCTTACAAGTCTAGGATGGTTTTAAAGCAAAGAAAGAGATGGGAAGAGAAGGGGAGAAACCTGAAAATCTGCCAGACACACCTTTCAAAAGTGCCACTCCAGTGAGCTGGGTGAAGTTGAGGCATGGTCCTTTGTCCAATTCTCTGAGGCAATTCTAAGGAATAGGGGGCATTGATAACACTGACACTAAACCAAAAGGCAAAGAGCTCAACAATTAGGGATTCAGACAATGCATTTAACTGCAGCTTTTAACACAGTATTCAAAAATATGATATATCTGTTCTAATAAACAGCAGTATTTTTGTGAGTAAGATGGAGAAGGATGGCTGGGATCTGAATCACAAACAAACACAAGTTCAGAGGTTGAGTAAAACTCCAGGGGACCAAAAAATGGGTGCTCAGCAGAGTGAAAAATCATTCCTGTCCCTGCAGCTACCTGATTCCTTTCCTTAATGAAAAGCAACCTGTGTCTGCTTCAGCTACGCATTTAAATGTTCCTATCAGCTTGAGGTGTGCTTCTATTTACCCTAACAACAGCCTTTTCCCAAGTTGCTACACTAAATATCATGTAGTGATACTCTGTGAAGACAATTTACTAAAGCATTAAGATTTATTTTAAAATGTCATTGTAAATAATGCTACAATAACTGTTTTGGTGTTGGCTAGCTCTGGTCAGATTTTGAAGTTTTCTGTGAGACTGAATACAGTCTCTCTTGATGACTGTATTAATATTAAAGGTGAAGAGAAACATACTGTCCACACTTCTGGAAGCTCTTTGAGTCTATACCAACCTTGCCACTCTGTTAGAAACCAGCTCAATGTTAAAAAGACAAAGCCCTGCAAATCAGGCAAAGTCAAGCTGATGATGTCCAGTTTGTCACACACCGAGGCCCAATACCACATGACTAAGCACTGTCAGATGGATGATACATCTTTAGAATTTACTCCAGCCTGGGTCACTCGAATGCAGGCTCACACCCTGGAGTATCTAGAGGAACAACACAGCATTGGCCCACAGGGCTAATGTGGTCCATCAAGAACATAGTTTTTATCCAAAAATCTGAGGAATGAGACATTATTTTCATATTCATCATAGAAACCTTATAAAGTGAAGGACACAGTCTGAATGAGTTCCCAAAAAAAAAGTCTTGGAAAAAAGGAGGAAGACTGCAACTCTTGGGCAGAGGTAGGCAGCTAGGGCCTTGTCCCAACTCTTCTTGAAAGTATAGGTTCACTGTGAGGAATACTGCCACACAGTGTGCAGTTCTTACCTCTGGGCTATAAAAATGCAGTGGCCTGTCATAGAAAGTCTCCCCAAAACCAAAAGGAGAATGCATGGTGCTATTTGAAAACACCTTTGATGTGATCACAGCAGGTCTGAGGCTAAGGTCTCAGGGCTTTCTGCCACCCTCAACACGTTCCCACCTAGAGCCCTGCAAGGTGGCCTCTGCTCTCCCCACTTCCACCGAAGTCAGTCTGCCTCATGCTCACTCCCTGGAGAAGCTTCTGTCCAGGGAGTCTGCAGTCCATAAATAGATGAATAGGGCAACCCACTTGGGACCCCTCCTGTCTCTCAAGAGCTATTCTTATTCCCCGTTAAACCTTTCCTACTCTTAACCTCCTTTGTCCTGTGAAATTCTTCAATTTCAGAGACATCAATTCAGCATGTCTGGCATCTAGCAGGTTGGGAATTATAGTCCTTCTATACCATTTTGGTACTTCAACTGAGATCTTTGGAAGGAGCTTGTACTCTTGGGTGTGTCCGAGGATAGAGGACAAGTTTCGGAAGTTCACCTCTGTTATGAATGGTTATCACTGTCAATAAAAGACAGGAAATTCAAGGTCAATGTGCCTTACTCCTTTAAAGTATTTTTAAGCACTGGAAGTTGTTTGACCCTTACATTCTGAGGACGAGCTGTTTAGCATTTTTCTTTGCCCATGTATAGCCTGCCTATCCCCTGGAGGTAAATGGAATGCAGAGGTTTTCTTGGTGAAAGATTTTAATATATGTATGCGTGCAAGCATGTGTGCGCCAATGTGTGTTCAAGTTGGTGTGTGTAGCTTACAAAGTGTTAACTGTTATGATGAATCACCTAAAGTAATAGCTTTTTGGCTATAATTAAAACGTTAAGTTTTCTATGTCTAAAACAGCATGATCTTCTAAAAATACTGAGATGTTCTTGGTTAAATTTATCAAACTTGATTTAAAAACAAAAGTTCTATATTTACTAAGATAAGTTTCTTGTGTCCTCTCATTGTTAGGCTTTTGTTCCTAAAAAGTGAGCTTTAAGAATTAAAGAGTATTTGAATGTTAACCTATGAAATGTTTGCATTAATCAGTGCATGATTGGTTAAATGACTATTAGTTTATGACATAATATATATCTGGACATATATGTATGTAAACATCTTAAAACAAGCTATGCTGTGAATCTAGCTTATAGAGTTAAGAGAACGTGGGTTTAATACACACAAAGTAACAATATGCACTCTCATGGTGCACACCTGTAATCCCAGCACTCGGGATGTTGAGGCAGAAGGATCATTGTGAATTCAAGACCAGCCTGGGCTACGGTGAGCTCAAGGCCAGCCTGAACTGCATAGTAAGACCCTGTCTCAAAAAGACAAAAAACAAAAATCCACACTATGTGCTCTCTTTTGTACAATGTATGTTTAGACTTTAAAAATATAAAATGACCGAAGTTGGGCATCTCTTTAAATTTGGCCCTGACATTTAAACTTGATCTACATCTGTTGGCTTTGATTAAACAAGCATTTTGTTATCATATAAATGAGATACACTTGTGCATCAGGTAATAAGTCTATGTGTAGTCATTAATGGTTTCCTAAACTTCTCAGAGCTGTGCAGGGGTCCTTAACTCTTGTTAATATAGTGACACCTTACAAACCTGTTACAGGAATTTAAAATTTGTCTTAAGAGTAGAAACTAACAATTTTACATGTCTATGTCTGTTAATCTAAGCAACCCTTTTGAAGGTAACAATATGCAATATTACAACCATTGTCAAATTCTTATCGTCTTGTTTTGTAAACCTATATTGTTATTGTATTGGGTTTGTTGTTATTGTTTGTTTGTCTCTTTTGCTTTTTGTTTTTCTTTTCTGTGTCTTTTTTCTCTTAAATTAAAAAGAATAAAAACTAAATAGTAAAAACTTTTATAGAGCTGTGATACTAATTATTGCTATCCTCATGGTTTATTAAATGATATATATTTTCCAAGTGTACAGGCCATCTTTAAATATGCAAAACTGAAAAACATCTTATTATACTGGCAACTTCAAGCTGAAGTTGTTTATTATGATGAACTTTCTTAGGCTCAAGTACCTGGCTTTTCCTTGTGTTCCAGTTCTTTGTAATGAATTGTTCACACCAATACAATTGACAGCTTGTGTCAGTCAGATGATGCAGACACATATTCAAGCCTGTGTTTGTGTGATTGTTATGCAATTGTGTTACACCAGTTAGAGATACCTAAACACTGTGCAGTCCATGACAATGTCCCTCTAATGGTTGGAGATTAGGCATTAATAATCTGTAAAGTACATCTGTTAAACAAATATATTCTACTGAACTGTCACTCTGGTAGCAGAAAATGGTTAAAAGATAACAAATTAAGTAAAAGTTCCTTATGTCATAAAGATAACTGACTAAAAAGTTATTCTATACTAAAATAAACATCTACATGTGTTTCAGAGATAATGTCATCATGATTGCTAAATGCTATTCTAAAATATTATTCTGCCCTTGCTCTCAAACATTCTCTGTAAAACATTTATGTGCTAGCATTCTGCAAGAATTTCACTTCTAATATGAGCATGTTTGGTAAAAAACAACAGTTTCCTGGTCATATTACATATTTCAACTGTTTTCCTGGGTGTTCAACAACTGAAGTTTGGAGACCAGAGCTAGAAAGATAACAGGACTAAGTGGACAGCTAATATTTTGGCCCTGGTTCTCCAACATCAATAAGGACTCAGGACATAAGGTGACTTTTCTATGTGTTCCTACAACTTTGATAAGTCCCCCAACCTCCTAAGCAGGGAGGGCGGTGGACCACAGAGAACAGGAGTCAGTCAATGTACAGTGTGATAAAAAGGAGGATCAACAGAGATGTGAGAGACAAAAATGCCTCCCGCGTTTCTACAGGAAGCCACATGGTCAAGCAAGGCAATGGCACATGCCGGTGGCTAACAGACAGAAGACGTTAGAGGCTCTGTACATGGTTCTGAAAGTAATGCCTGAAGACCTTTAATTGACTTGATAGACAGCAAGAGGTTAATTTTGGTTAACACAGGCCCCACATTAAGTTGGTCTTAAATATCAGCAGAAAAGTATAACCTAAATATATAAAAATAACAGTAATAAAGGCTAGATATAAAAAGGGGGCTCCAATCACTGACCACTGCTGGCAGTTTCCAGCTACACCTGCAGTTGACCACTGCTATGGTTCAGTGAGACTAGAAAGCTACCATGGAAGCTATAAAAACACAGCAAAAGTCTTTAAATTCCTTAGCTAAAACTGTCCTTCAAAACCACTAAACTCTCCATCTTCTTTCAGGTAAAACTTGAGGGTCTTGTGCACTAATAAATGAAATCTGTTGTCTTTAGACATATAAATCAGATCTGGAAAAATCTTGAAAGAAATATCAAACTTATAGAGAACCTCCATAAATAGACAAGTCAAGGAGCCAGCTGGTTACAAACCCTAAAAGCAGTGTCTGGATGTGACTCTTCCTCAATTTACCTTTTCATTCTAGTCCTCATGCTGGGATTGCATGTGCTTTAATCTCCTGGAAATTTTTGTTTACTCTCGCCCAAAGGCTACCATGTACATGGAGCCAATGACAAATATGTCAGATTCCTTTTACCACGATTCACTAGACTGACCTTCTAAAGAGAGTTCATAACTACTAAACACCAACATAACTTCTACCAAAGTTCTATTAGATTAGCTCTCTGGAGAAGGTCCCTGACTGTGGTGTCCCTAAACCCAACCATTCTCAGCACAAGATAGCTAGATTGAAACTATGCTCATTCTCCTCTAATCTCAGTTAAGGATATCTCTTCAGAAGAGAGAATAGTATAAGCAACTAAATTAGATAGAAATTAATATAGTCAGACAGAGACTGGGCTCTCAAGGAAGTCAGTGAAAAAAGATATCAGAATCGTAGCTGAAGGCACATCTAAAGAAGGAAAGGCCCCAAGATAAAGCCACAATGCCAGATTTGCATACTTCCCTAGGGGATAAATGGAAACTTGCAATTGTACTGTAGTTAGAACCACCCAGGCCATTAGATCCAGATATGCATCAGGCACCCAGGTGGGTGACCATGACACCTGAACCCATACATTCCCAAAATTGTTTCTGTTTTAGGCGTCATAGATAAGTTGAAGTTAATGATGCAAGGCATGTAGTCTTACTACATGCTCTCCTTCCTTACTGGATCAATATTAGCTGATCAACTATACTTCTAATCTTATTGGCTAACTATAGTTTTACCTATGTAGTACCCACATTATAATTTTACTGTATAAATTATCCCTGACAAAGGGCTTCAGTGGCAACCCATTCAAGACCCATTCTGTCTCTCAGGAGCTATTCTTATTCTCCAATAAAGCTTTCCTACTCATAGATAGAGAGATAGGCAGACAGACAGACAGACAGACAGACAGAGTCAGCCTTTCGATAATTCATTTTCTTATGGAGGGGACTGTTTTTTTGTTTTGTTTTGTTTTTTGGTACCGGGGATCAAACTCACAACCTTGTGCCTGCCAGGCAGGCACTTACACCACTGAGCTAAATCCCCGGATGGAGGGGACTGGTATACTTACTAATTTAATGCACAGATTTACATTAATGACTCAGGGAGTATGTTGGGTGACTGGGGGTAACTAGAATAAGTTAAGTTTGCACATGAACTGGACAAGAACAAACCTAACCTGCATGTGATTCCATGCCCTCCCCAGCTAAAGCTCTTCCCTCCTTACTCAGACCTTACTGACTTCCAAAGCCTTTCCATCCAAAAAGGGTTGAATCTGGGATGTGTGGATTAAAGTGCTACAAAACTTGTCAAAAAGAAAGTATCCTCAGTCTTTCCAGGAAGCAGTCCCCAATGCTGATGGACAGCACTTTGGAAAGGGAAAGTGCCTGCAGAGGCCTGGCCTGCTGAGTAGCAGAAATCAATATGCAGACACAAAGCTGTTAAAAGTCAGACTGACTCAAGGCTGGCTCCTCATGTTGCAGGTGATTTCAGACTAACCGAAGAGGTTGAGTCATTCTGATAAGCCCCAGGGCCCTTTGGGACTGAGGAAGGCCAGATTCCCCATGCTCTGGATCTCAAGATTGCTGGCCTTGGGTGACCACAGCGTGGTGTGAGGTCTGGGGTTTTCAAACAGCTCGCTCAGTCCACATGGACCTGTCCTGTATTCACAGCATGATTAACTATGGACATTTCCTCAGGCAACCCTAAACCTCTAAAATCTGGCATCCTAGCAAGAAGCTCTGGTCCTTAATGCCTAAAACAAGACAAAAGCCAGGGTGTCAGTGTATTAGCAGAGGCCTGATGATTTGCATGCAACCATCACACTCCTGCAGAATGCTGGAACAGGTCAAGAATTCTTCATTAATTGATTTAGAAGAAAACTGAAATTTTAGTTTTAACCTGACCAACAGTAAAGATCAGAAAATTGTGATTGTGGTGTCTGTCACTAACCAGACAATGCTTCACCATTACTGCCTGGACATGCCCCCAGGAGTCCTAGAACTGACCAACAGAGCATCCTCAGCTGGAAAGAGGAAAGTTAAGATGAGGCAAACCCCAAACCTTCAAAGTCAGATCCTTAGTTAGGCTGTCAAATACTGAGGCAAAGCAAAGCTTATTTTTGTAGAACTTTGCGTGTGTTCGTGTGCTACTGAGGACTGAACCCAGAGCCTTTACTTTGAGCTCATCCACAGCACATTTTATTTTGACACAGGGTCTTGCTAAATCACTAAGCTGCCAAAGCTGGGTTGAAAGGTTCTATCTTCTTGTCTTACATTCCCAGAATGCTGGGGTTACACGCATATGCCATCACACCCACTTTCTGGAGGAATTTTAAACACTGTTTCATGATCAATGAAATGATTTAGACACCCTCTTCCTACTTCAATTAAACTGAAAGAATTTGGAGGCACAGAAGGGAACTAACTTATACTGTACTGCTCCATTTATAATTTATTTACTCCTCACACCAGCTACAAAAACCTTACCAGACACCATGAAAAGTACCTTCCATAATTTAGCATCTGTCATTCTCATGTTTTAGGGAGGTTATAAGTAAAACGTCTGCTTAGGAGTCATGCTTCTAAAATACAAAGCCAACCCAGAAATTTTTAAATCCATACCTCATCCCTAGCTCACGTTCTTTCCCTAAAGTAAGAGATCATTTCACTGACCACCATGAGCAGCAACTCATATGTCCCCCAAATAGCTGGAAAGTACATGAATTAATGATCTCAGTGCTGAGCTAGCCTCAGAGCTTTCTCTTCCTCTGTGTTAGACTGCTGCCCTTATAAGATAAGAGAAAGGAAGAGCAAGAGGTCAAGTCCCCCATACCCCGCAACAGAACAGCCCACGCCCACCAATCTCTACAATACTAGAGAAAACCAACTTTGGCAGACAAGGTCACAGTCTGCTAAACTGTCCCACTCAGATTATCTTACTACAATCTTTTGGGGAATTTGCCAAGACCTAAACTGCATATGTAGTTTATCTTTTGGCTTATATTTTACTCCTAGGAATTTACCCCCACAATACGTCCCCAACAATATGAAAATAAACATAATACACATGCATGAAGTTGTTCACGGCAGTATTGTTTGTAATTGCAAAATACCAAAAACAACCTGCATGCCCACATGTAAGAGTTGTTGAATAAACTATCACACAGTCACCTAGTTAAGTACAATACACCTATTTAAAAACTGAAGATCTCTATAACTGATAAGAAGTGACTTTTAGAACATTCTGTTAACTTTTTTTTTAAGTAAAAGCAAGAGTGACAAGAATATATCTGCTCACTTGTGCAATAACAACAGAGTAGTAAACCAGAAAAGGAACTGATTAGCCACAGGGCATGAGTGGGAACAAGATGGAAAGAAGGGAAATTGAGAACAGAGTACTAGGAATGAGTGGAAAGTAACACCTTTCCAAGCCTGCCTTTCTGTATAGGTCAGGTTTTTAAACCATGCTTATTCCTCACATACTCAAAAAATAACTAAAATCAACCTGGATGTAGGTGAACTCAAAACGGAAAACAAAAAGCAATGAATGAATCGAACTATATTACAGATAAATACTATAAGCACACTGAATGAAATGGAGGAAAAGAATTCATGTATGTAACTTTAATAACAATCCTTTCACTAGAAAGCTAAAAAGAATCATACAATAATTATTATACTCTAATTAACAGGGTTTTTTCCACGGAACATAGGTTAACAATTCTGAAGATATTTTATGTATTTGAAGACTCAGTAAATAAACTAACTTTGTAGCTAATGAGCCAAGTTTCTCATTGATTGGGAAAGAAGTTACAAATAAGGAAATTATTAGAATACAGTGGCAGAATTAGAATAGGCCATATCAGTACAAATTGAAAGTTTTGGATAGGTGATAGATGGACAATTGTATGTTTATATGTACTTATGTTTCCTAGATTGATTCTCTATTAAAAGTATAAAATCAACAATACTTCAGTATCAATGAATATATCTAAATACTATTCTTCATTAAGGGGTCACAGGATCCTTGGAGAAGTGGCTGATTCTGGGACTGAGCAGAGAAGGTATGAAATAACCATGAAACTTCTTGAGAAGCCAGAAAAAAAATATATAATTAGGGAATGTCTAAAGGGAATGTCTAAAGGTCACAGAAGTCAACTTGAAAGATCTCCCAATAGTCAGAAATCTAGAACAATTTGACCTACATACATGATGATTGTAATGGGCCGTAACTCATAAAACAATAATTCATGAGTCCATACTGCTATTAATAAGTGAATAAATAAACAAGAAAAGCTCTTCTTTACAGTAGAGTTTCACTTAATAAGTGCAGATGGAAAAAGAAAATTACCATTTGGCAAACACCACAGTAATGATTGCCACAGGCAAGAATTATCAAAGGATGTGAAAGCATCATGAGAAGCAGGATATTTTTATAATCCCAAGCATCTCCTGACAAGACATTTATTGATGACAAAGGGGAAAGCATTAATTATTCATGGAACTAAACTTGCAGATAATATCTTCCCTCCCCAAGCCATCAAAGTTTTCATCAAGTAATAAGGAGACACATTGGCAGCATGTATTGCGACAGACAATGAACCAGGGAGGCACATTTCTACAGTGTTTTTGTCAAAAATGCATAATGTGAATTCGATCATCAGGAAACATCTCAAACAAACACAAGTGAGGAACATTCTACAAGATAACTGTTATGGTTTATACACTGTGTCAACTTGAGAAGTCTAGAAGCTTAATTAAGTAACAGTAGCTCTACATCCTGGGGTATAGAGTACCAGCAGTTACCTGTTCATTGTGTCAATTTCAGAAGGTCAGAAGCTTAACTAAGAGACTCAGCAGGGAGCCTCATCCTGTAAATATCCTCATCCTGTGCAAAGGAAGGCAAGGAGATTTGTGAAGCTACACCCATCCTGGAGGGAGGGGGTGGCCTGTGTACAATATAAGGGAGGAGAAGAGGCTTGCTGTTGCCCCCTTTTTGCTGTGGCTGCTTTTTGCTCTGGCTGCTGCCTTGAAGTGTTGCCTCAGTGCCATACCACTTTGCCTTGGAGCCAGCTGATTGTGGATTGAAACCTCTAAAAACTGTAAGCTAAATAAACCTTTCCTTCCCTAATTTTGGGTGTCAGGTGTTTTGTCTCAGCGAGGAGGGAAAAGTAACCAAGACAATAACTGATCAGTACTTGTTAAAGTTTAGATCTAAAATGTCCCCCCAGAGTCTCATGTTTGAAGAGGTTAGGCTTTTATAAGGTGACTGGATCCTCAGGGATCTAACTTCAACAGTGGATTAATCTATTAAAGTATGCATAATTTAATGGCATTGTTAGGTGACACAAACTTAGGAGGTGGGGGCTAGCTGAAGGAAACAGGTGATGACTTTCAGGACTTTATCTGGTCCCCAGCCCCTTCCTCTCTGGCATTCTCCCTCTCTCTCTCTTCCTTCCTAAGGTAAGCAGTCATGAGATGAGCAGCTTTCCTCTACTATGCCCTGCCACCATGATTTTCAACCTTGTTGCTGGCCTAAAAGCAATGCAATCAGCTGATCATGGACTCAAATTTCTGGAACTGTGAGGCAAAATAAACCCTTCTTCCATTAAATTGATTTGCTCACGTTATCTGTCATAGCAATAGAGACAGTGATATAGCTCAGGAGTATAAGCAACTGCCTGGTAAGCTCAAGGTCCCGAGTTTGACTCCCAGTACAAAAGAAAAAAAGGGTCTCCAACTGCCTATCACAACAACAGAAAGTTAATTAACACAGTACTTTCAAAGGCATCAAGGTCATGAGTAGACTAAGGAAGTACCATAAGCCAAGGACAAGTGAAATAAAATGTGTGATCCTGGAATGGATGCTGAATTGGACCCTGGGATAGGAAATAAAGAATCAGGGGACTAATTCACCAGATTTGAATACAATGTACAGAATAGTCAATAGAATTGTAGCAATATTAATTTCCTGGTTTTGAAGCTTATTCTATAGCTTATATGGGGACATGTGAGAAAACAGAACAAAAGACACATAGACGTCCATGTTATTTTTATAACTTCTTTAGAAGGTCTTTATTTTGAAAGTAAAATTTAGAAGGATAATTTTTTAAAAATAAAATTATTCCACCATTTTCATTATTTGGAAATCTGCCTATCTTTCCTGTAGCATCACAGAGAACAAGAAAAGGAAGCAGACAATAAGAAAAATAAATAATATATCCACCATTAGAATTCCAAATCCCAGCATAAGGTCCTCTAATTTTTAAAAAAATCTCAGCAGATAAAACCCCTGTAAATGAAGAACTAAGAAAATCCACTAGTTTTGAGCTAAGTGTGGGAATTAGCTTATATTCTTCTGTATGATAAACATATTATCAGGTCTATACCTTAAAAGAAAAAGCATCAATCATGGAGCTCCATAGATGAAAGAACTCCGCATACTTAGAAGAACTTTGAACCACAACCTTGGAGAGACAGCACATAAAACAGAGCAAACATGAAAGGGGGTTGGGAGTGGGGAGGAGGCAGGCCAGGAGCACATGGAATGGCCAGTGTCTGGAAGTTCCTAAGTATTCCAGTTGCTGCATATGACTTTCTAAACAGTGAAAAACAACGACACATTCTCACACTATGGCTCATAGAGGAAACACTCTGTAATTAGCAATTTATTTTTCTGTCCTGTCTCTTTATTCCCTGACTCTCATGGACTAATGTTAGAATTCCTAACTCCACATAAATTGACTTGGCCTTTCTCATTTTTTGCAATATGTCACCATAGCTTGACCAAGATACCTCTAGTCTACTAAACAAACTCACTGGCTCCACTTTTTCACGAGTAGGTATATTTTGTCTCACCAAGAAGGCCTCCTACCTAAAATGTTATGGAGAGATGGAGTTTGATGACAATGTCTATAATTAAGGAGCACCAAGGCCATTACACAGCAAGGCTCCTTGTACACTGCCTCCCCTGCAACATGTGGTTTCCCCGTATATCACATCTATAATGAGCTTAAAATAAAGAAGGAGCCAACCCGGCAAACACAAGCCAAGAAGAAACCTGACAACAAGGGCTCAGTCCATTACAAAGGCCATGGAGATGTCCAGCAACCTGCAGCAGGCATCTCAGGAAATGTTCTGAGGCTTTTGGGATTCAGGACAGCCCTCCCTGTCTCCGGGGATACTTCCTGTAGACCCCAAGCCTCATCCTGCTCCCAGAGAACCCTGAAGTTTCAGATTTTCTGGCACTTGCTACAGCGAAGTATAATTGGTCATTTGCCTCCCTTTTCCCCATGGGGATTTGATCTGCCTGAAGGTGGGGCTTCCACCTATCCTGAATTCCCCAGAGTCTGCACCCATGAGCAGGTGGAGCCAGTGGGAAGTACACCTTAGCTTCCATATGATCTAATTACAGAGCACCTACTTGTTCATCTAGCCTGTTATATTGAGCTCCTGTATGCCAGGTAGTATCCAAGCTGCTGAGAATGTTATAAAGACAGACTGAGAGGATGGGACCATCCTCCTGGAATTGGTACTCTGTAGGAAAGATTGACATTAAATACATAATCATGTTAATGAGTGTATAATTACAATTGGAAAAATTCTTTTAAAAAGAGAAAAAGAAAAGTATAACAGACTTTAGACCATGCATCTAGGTGACTTAAGGGAAGAGCAGCAGTGGGAAGTTGGAGTGGAGATAATCTCAGCAGATAGTCACAACCTCACCACTCAAGGAAGAAAAAACTGGAGATGTGCCAAAAGCCCAGCCCCTGTGGAAAGGCTATATACATGATCTATCCAGGCAACCTGAGGGAATGTAACCACTGAGCCATGTAAAAATGACAAGTATGTGAGCTATGTTAATAAGTGGGAGGACATTAGAATTTATTACACATTCGGCAGGGTGGGGGGTTCCTACCATAAAGGTGCTTAGGCTCATTAACAAAAGTTTCAGAACTTGGCCTCAACCATTCCTGACTCAAGATAATCTCCAGAGTCCTAGGGGTGGCAGGAGGGCTGGTGACCCTCGGGGTCATGGTTGGCAGAGGTGGTAGCAGACAGTGAGCTCTGGGAAGGCCACAGAGACTTAGCAGAGTCTGACAGGTACAGACAGGAGCAGGCTGATCAGAGAGCCCACCTGGCACCACACCTTGTGCCCTCTCCATTCCACATATGGCTTCTTCAAAAGGATGGGGCAGACACACCAGATGGGCAACGACAACCTCCATCAGAAAGAGAAGGCTCCTCCCTGCAGATGAGGAAATGCCTTACACCTGCTCCTTCTATGTTAGAAGACAGCTGTGCTGGTCCCCACAGAGATGGCTGGCAGAAGCCAAATGCTCTCACTACTTTTTGATTACAGTAAGTTCTCGACTTACAAACATTCAAGTTTCGAACTTTCACAGGTGTACTGTGTAAGACTCACTTTGTCAGCTTATGAACAAATCTAACTCACAGAAAAGTTTTCCCAGAACAGAACTGGTTCATAAATCAGGGACTTACTAGTAGTTTAATCCTTACCTCTTCAAAGCACAGTCTTAGACCTGCAGCACCAGCCTAAACTGGGACCTAGTTAGAAACAAACAAACAAACAAAAAACCCTTCATCCACACAGACCTATGGTGCACCATTTACACTTTAACAAGGTCCTCAGAAGAGTAATGGGGAAAATAAATTTCAGGTGACAATTTGACTGAGTTAACGGATCCCCAGATTGCTGGTCAAATACTATTTCCAGGTGTGTCTGTGAGGATGTTTCTGGAAGAGATTATCAAGTACAGCAGACCTGCCCTCATCCCTGCTGGTTGGTATCTATAAGTCCACTGAGGGCCAGACAGAATAAAGGGACAGAGGAAGAGGAAATGCTTTTTCTTCAAGAGCTATGTCATACATCTTTTCATGTCCTGGAACATCATGGTCTGGGTTCTCAAGCTTTTAGACTCTGGGACTTATGCCAGCTACCCACCTTACCTTAGTGCTCAGGCTTTGGCCTCATTCTCAGTGACAACATTTGGCCTTTGACCTTCAGAGTTGGCTTAAACTCTATCACCGGTTTTCCTTCCTGGGTCTCCAGACTGCAGATGACACATCACAGGGCCTCTCAAGTTGCATTATTCCCAAAACAAATCCTTTCTGTTATGTGTGTGTGTTTCTGGTTCTACTTCTCTAGAGGAGTCTAATACAGTCATATGCACATTAGGATCTGAGAAGCAGTGATTTAGTCCAAAGTCCAAAGTCAATACCCAAACACTCACTGATTCTCCTGCTCAATCCTGGGGCAAATGCACAGACCCAACAAGGCACTCAGGTCCTTAGGTCCTCAGGAAGAGACAGCCAAGTGAGCAAGTGATGCATCTTCCTTTCTGCAACTCCAAGGAGAGAAAACTCATGGCTGAAAAATTTAAGAGAAAAGATCCGGAGGACCTAAGGTTCAGAGTCAATCTATGAAAGTCTTTAGAAAACTGCATTAAATTTAATGAAGGAGCATTCGATCAAAATTGAAGACTTCTTTTTCAATAACTTCCTTTAGGAAATAAGGTGCTCCATTGTTCTCTCCAGTTAGGCTTCTCTGTTAGAGAGGAACTTCCACATTCTCTCCCCCAAAGTCTCTGTGAAATACTGGTAATTTTGTTCAGTTGTAGAAAATATGAATCTATCCTACCTAAATGGCCTCTGTCAGGTGTCAACATCTGCTTGTGCTCAATACTTGTGTGCAAAGTCGATGGCTGTCCAAGATGAGAACGGACAGTCACTCAGATCAGGCTATAGAGAGGTCAGTTCGGGATCAGATCCGATTCTTTGAGTAAAATCTCAGATGCCAAAGTGGAGGATGGACTAGGAGGTACACCCTTGAGACAGGATGGGGAGCAGTCTCTTAGTGGCCAATGGAGAGAAGGAACACCTGAAGCAATGCAGATATTAAATAGATAATGAAAGCCAAGCTGGGAGGCACTTAGAGGGACTGCTAGATAGGACATCGCCCAGGCTGACAGAAGCACAAGTTAGAGAGTAGACACAAGAGAGACCTGAGAAAATGGCCAAAGGAAGAAGAAAAGGAGGCACCTGGAATCTGCCAAAAGAGAGACGGAAATCAAGGGAGGCTGTTGCTGGGGGAGATGGTTCAGGGCAAGGGGATAAATTACTGATGATGAAAGGCTTCCAGTACACAAGGGTGGCGTAAGCAGGGAACACAGCAAAAGGCCCTTGCAATTCCATCCGTTTTGCTGCAAATAACAGGCTTTCATTTTCCTTTATGGTCAAATAGTACCCCATCATGTATATATAACACATTTTCTTTATCCATTGTGTGAGATTTCCATTGCTGTGGCAAAATACCTAATGTAAACAACCCGATGAAAGAAAGATTTCTTTTGCCTCACAATTTCAGAGGTTTCAAACCATGGTCAGTTGAACCCATTGGTTTTAGGCTTGTAGTGAGGCAGAAACAACATGATGGCAGGGTGTGGTAGAAGAAAACTGCTCACCTAATGATAGAGAGAGAGGGAAAGAGCCTCAAAGTCTTCCTGGTTGACTTCCTCCTCCTTTTGCTTTCGCTCCAAGTGGTTCCCCACTCTACTGAATGGTGCTGCCCATACTGAGAGAGAGAGTTGCCCTCATCTGTTTGCTGTCCCACATGCCAATCAGCTCTGGAAATGCCCTCCCAGATACCTCCTGAAGTGTGCTTTACTACTGTCCTAGGTCTTTCTCTACTCAATCAAGTTGACAATCAGGATTAATCATCATATCCACATCCATTGATGGGCTCCTAGGTTGATTCCATATCTCGGTTACTGTGAGTAGTAAAGCAATAGACAGGTGCATCCAGGTGTCTTTTTGGTATGCTAATTTCATTTCCTTTGATGTATGCCTAGAAGTGAAATATCTGGATCATATGCAACAGCCAGATAAAGACAAATACCACATTCTCTCTCACATGTGGCCACTAAAAATAAAGTCATTCTAAATGCAGAATAGTGATTAGTAGAAATTGGAAAGGGTAGGGAGGGAAATAAAAAATCAAAGGGAGGTAAGATAATAGGTATGGTTAGATAGAAGGAATAAATTATAGCATTACCTTGCCCAGTGGAGTGATTATCATTCACAATAACCTATTATATATCTTATGAAGATTTTGAAGAGAGGAGGCTGAAGGTACCAAACAGATGATGAGGCAAAGGAAATGCTAATTACCCTGATTTGATCAGTGAACACTGTCTCCAACTGCTCAATATACACTACACCTCATCAATATATACAATTATTACACATTAACAAAATAAAATTTTTAAAGTTCCCTGTGTTGGGCAGTGGAGAGGTTTCTGGTGGCTTGTGGGCATACCCTCATGGCTGTTGGAATCAGTGGGAAAATGGAGAGTTGACAGGTTGGTGGTCTCAGGGTCAAGGCAGAAGTCACTGCTGAAAATCACTACCATTAGGTCAGCTCAGTAGATCTAAATAAATAATATTTCTGGATCATCCTCTGTTGCCAAGTTTTCTTTGTGGAGCAACTTAAGGGCTTCATGGAGGCTCCTAATAGCCCTCTTGTGGAAATTGCCTGGAACCAAAGCAGAGAAGACCCCTACCATCAGCCTATGGATGTGTGGAGTAGGTAGCACAAAGTGGATGCCACTGAAAATAAGTGTTCCCAAGGAGAATCCAAATATTCAGTTCAGTGCTTCTCAAACTATGCAGGTGGAAGAACTGGTTTTTGTTATTATTTCAAACCATAATCAGATAATGCTTTTGTAAGATGCAACAAAATGGACGACTAGTAAAGGAAATAAAAAAGGATGATTTTTATCTTTAGACTCAATACACAACGTTCTATTTTAATGTAATCTAAAAAACAGAACAAGAAAATAATTACACAATATAAGAATATGGAAGTAATCATATAAGCAATTAAGATAGAAAATCATATTACTTCTTATAATGCTTGCCTGTAGCCCAAGTAAAAAAAGTAAAACATATTCTCTGAATTAAAAGCAATTATGTATAAAATGAAGGAAAAGCAGTTTATACTAATATTCAAACTTTTTAATGGGAATAATTCCTTACTTTTTGCTTGTTACTCTATCCTAGGTTGAACTGACTTAGCTACTTGCAGGGGTTAACGTATATTAAATTTCTCTAAATTTTGTTTTACTAATACTCAGAAACTAGTCTCACAGAAGTATACTGATGGAAGTGAAGTTTTAGCACAATTCTGGCAAGCTCTGAACGTTCATTTTTAACTTTCATCCAAAATGAAAGCAAGTGATGCTGTATTTTCAAAATACATCGTCAATTCTTCTGGAGATGCCAATTTAACAATCTATCCAGTGCCATTTCAATTAAATTTAAATTATATTTGGAGCAAATATGTAAACAGTTATTAGGTTCACAAATTTTATAAGCATGCAGCTTTTTTGGTGCAAAATAAAATTCGAAATGATGTTCGATGATAACATTTCTTAGATATGCAACATTTTACAGTAAATTGTAAAATACAAAATCTTTTAGTCAACTTCTAACTTTTTTTGCTTTTTGACTTTGTTTGTCACTAAAAAACATGCTTCACGCCTTTTAATAGACAGGATAGTAAGCAAGCAAGCCTGTCTAATTTGCACCTTTGAAGAACTGGGAACAAGTTGGTTTCTGAGCTTCAAAAAATACTAAAAATTTATTTTGAGCTCATTTCCACAAACTTTTCCCTACATAACTGTTATACTTGGGTATGAAATAGGCTTTATTATTAACTTCCATATTCTTATAAAATGAAAGATAATCTCTAATGTCTTTGTTTTTATGTAGTTTACAGTTCTTATGCCATCACTAAGCACAAGCACATTGTTGAGTTCATGGTATCTTTTTCACTTCAAAACTTCCTCAAAGAAGGAAGTACAGGAATTTAACTCTGCTGCAAGCTCTTTAATCTATGCACCTGCTCTAGACAGTTATTTCTTTGCAACTGGATCCTCACAACATATTCTCTTCAGTAAAATGTCAATCCCAAACCATACTTGTTGACAATGTAATTCTTCATAGTTTTATATAGTTTAGAGCTAATTGTTTATGAGCAATAAAGGTGAAAATAATTTTTCCAGCATATCAATATCATGGTTCAACATATAGATTCAGTGGAAGAATTGACACATAGGGACTCTGTGTATTCTTCAAGCTATAGTGAAAAATTCTTTATTGACTCTATTCTGCTCTAAGTGAGTGGTTTTCTGAATCATTAGCCAGTTTCTCAGTACATCACTGGGAAGTGATACTTAAGCTATTTCTTTGTCTCTGATTCACTCAACATTTCCACACAAGTATTTTTGATACAGTCTTTTACTACTGTTGTATAATTGTTGAACAGTTGTTGTAACAACTGTACATTGCTGTTTTCCTCTTAGCAAACCGAAGTGTTACTTAATCAAAGGCCCAAAAGGTATTCTTCCGTGTATCAGCATGAGTAAACACTTGCATGTGTCATCTCTTTAACAGAGTTCTAGCTTTAAAAAATTCTTTTCATTTTCAATGTACTTCTTTGATTTGTATATATACTTTATTTACATATTAATAGTTTTATCTCTTCATT
The DNA here is from genome assembly GCA_004363535.1 of Dasyprocta punctata. Classification (NCBI taxonomy): domain Eukaryota; kingdom Metazoa; phylum Chordata; class Mammalia; order Rodentia; family Dasyproctidae; genus Dasyprocta; species Dasyprocta punctata. The sequence continues at coordinate 44,075 of RJWM01007128.1, read as the reverse complement.
AGCAATAGATTCTCACAAAATAACATGCTGTGGTTTTAGTAGTTTGTCTAATTACAGCTGCAAAATTAAATATATAAAGATTCACATTGCCAAGTAAAGCTAATATAAAATCTTCTGTTTTTGCAATGATTTCCACTTAGCCACTTACTACTCCCTATTTGGAAAAGGAATCTTGACATAGTGCAGCAAAATTTGCTTTTCCATTGATAAATTAAAGTTCAAATAAATAACATACACTGGTTAACAAATAGTATTTAGATAATATATATAAATTAAACTGTATTTGTGTATAATGTAATTATGTATATGGAAAACTCTAGGGAATGTTTTAAAAATCCAATAGAACATTATAGGTTATAAGGTAAATGTACAAATATCAATTTATCCTATATGTGAGCTATAAAAGTTGAAAATTTTATAATAGCATCAAAAGAATGACACATTTAGAAATAAGCCTAACAAAGTATATGCAAGACCTGTATCCTAAAAACTATAAAACAGGGTGGAGAGAAATTAAGAGACCTAAGTAAGTGGTCATACATATTAAATGATTACAACACTCAATATTATTAAGAAGTCAGTTCACTACAATCCCAATGTAAATCCCCAATCCTTTGCAACTGAAATCAATACTCTAATTTCTAAAATGTATATGTAAATGCAAAGCACATGAAGGGAAAAGATTTTTTATAATAATTTTGAATTTGAGGACTTATGTTATTTAATCTCAAAATACATAATTAAACAACAGCAGCAGTTAAGACAGTATGAGATTGGTCTACGCACAGACACAGAGTAATAAAGCAGAATACAAAAGTTTAGAATCACATGTATATTGCAAATTGATTTTTAATAACAGTGCCAGAATAGTAAAGACAGCATTTTCAATAAATGATGTTCAAATAAGCAGATATCCACACCTTACATCACTCATAAAAATTAAGCAAAGCTGGATGAAGACAGAAAAACTAAAACTGTAAAACTTTTATTAGAAAACAGAGATGAAAATCTGTGTGACCTTGAAACAGACAAACATTTCTTAAGTAGACACACAAAAAATGTGAAATTATAATGGAAAACTTATCAGTTGGACCTCATCGAATTTTAAAAACATAAAAATCTCTGTTTTTTAAAATTAGGAAAATGAAGAAAAGCAAACCACTGAAGAGAAGAAATATCCCCAATATATACATCTGGCAAAGGCCCTGCCTCCAGAATACATGAAGAACTCGTATAACTCAGTAAGAAAACCACCCCATTAAAAAATAGAGCAAAGACTTTGGAAGACAGTTCACAAGAAGACATTTTAATGGCCAGTAAGTATGTGAAATGATACTCATCACTATGTTATTAAGGAGTACAAACTAAATCTAAAAGGAAAGATATCAGAATCTTATTAGAACAACTAATTTTATTTTGTTTTATTTTATTTTTATTTTATTTTATTTATTTATATATTGGTACCAGGGATCAAACTCACAATCTCACACCTGCCAGGCAGGTGCTTACTCCACTGAGCTAAATCCCCAGCCCTATTTTTTGAGACAGGGTCTCACTATGCAGTTCAGGTTGGCTGTGAATTCACTTTGTAGCCCAGGCTGGTAGAACAACTAATTTTAAAGAGCAAGTGGAAGAGCCAGGCTCTGCCATGGGGATCGAGAAGAGACCCAACAAGAAGACAAACTATGCCTTCCAGTGAGCCAGCTGGTGCATGGTCTGGGAAACCAGAAGAGTAGCTCCACCGACCCCCACCCCCTGCTAAGCAACTGGCTGATTTAGAGGACTCAAGGTGAGATGATAGCAAGGGAGGTGAAAGGAACAGCTTGATGCTTGTATTGTTTTACTGACTTTGCAGGCCGGGGGCTGGTGGTCTGGGCATCTATCTGGAGGATGGCAGCATGCACTGAGGCAGCTGTGGGGGATTTCCTTCTGTCTTGTTTTTGAAATCCAATGTTTTCTTCCATTTTACTGTTTTGTTTTATTCCTGTATCTGGTAACCTGAGCAACTATTTTGAAGATAACAATACGCAGTATAACAACCATTGTTAAATTCCTATCATCTTGTTTTGAAAACCTATATAGCTATGGCTGTTTTGTTGTTGTTGTTGTTGTCATTGTTTTTGCTGTTGTTGTATTTTAGGTTTGCTTCTTGACTTGTCTGTTTTTTCCTTTTTCTCTTTAAAATAAAATAAGAAAAAGAAAAAATCATATGGAACTCTGTTACACTGTAGGTAGGAATGTAAAATGGTATATTCATGTTGAATAAGTTGGGTGGTTTGTAAAATAATATTAAATACACACTTACTACATGATCTACCAGTTCTACTTCCAGGTATTTACATAAGAAAAATTAAAAATGCATAAAACACATATTCACAATAACTTTATTCACAATGGCTCTAAACTAGAAATAATCCAGAAGTCAATCAACATTTAACATTTGATAAATGGATAAACCACAGTGTATCCATGTAATGGATGATTTATTGGCAATAAAAAGTAATGAACTATTGATAACACACAACAGCATGAATGAACCTCAAAATCATATGTTGAATAAAAGAAGCCAAACTAAAAAAAATAGTTCACAGTAAGTTCATTGATATGAAATTCTAAAAAAGACAAATCTTATCTAAAAGTAGCATAAAGTCTATTAGTGATTGCCAGTGGGCTGAGAGGGGGTGACAGGTGGGATGCAAAGAAAGCAGAATTGAGAAGGATCACATGGAAACATAGACATACTCCATGTTGTGGTTTTGGTAGTGGTAGTTACATGGATGTACAAATTTGTAAAAGTCATCAAACTATTGCTTTAAAAAAGGTGAATTTTATGAACATAAGCTATACCTTAATAAAGATGACTAAAAATAAAATTCTTGAAGCCACGCATGGTGGCGCACACCTGCAATTGCAGCATTCGGGAGGCAGTGGCAGGAGGATCACTGGAAGTTCAAAGACAGCCTGGGCCGCATAAGCAAGTTCAAGGTCAGTCTGCATGAAACAGACCCTGTCTCAAACAACCAAAATTAATTAATTAATTAATTAATTAATTTCTAAAAATAAATATATATGACTGCTTTAAAAAGTAAAATCCTGCCTTATAATACAGCTCTAAACACATGATTGGCATATGACTTATGCCATATGTAACTCACTACATGAGTCTAGCAATACGCAATCTGTTCTACACTACAGTGAAAAGATTTGGCTATTGATCACTTGTTTGGACACTGCAGCAATGTTAAATTACAAACGTTTCTCAATGTGTACTCCTACTCTCATTTTCTGTATTTATCTCACTGTGAAATGGCAACAGATTTCAAATCAGCACTGATCTATAAACCACATTTTGAATAGCTTTGTGGTAGATTGCAAACACAGAATATTTTTTGTCCCAGTAAAACCTCAACGTACCTAGAAATTCAACAAATTTGCTAACCTTTGTCTTCTGGTAAGAATCATACTAAAACTTTTTTCCATACATGACATTCTTAATAAAGTATTGAGTGAACTTGAGGTGGAAAGGAATTTAAACTCTGTAAGAAAAATAGTTACCAACTAATCCTGTGCAATTCTTTGGAGCTTCAATGAGGAAATGTTTGGAGGAATGTGGTATAGGCAGAGTCCTACAGTGGTCCCCAAGATTTCCTTCCCCACTGCACACACGTCATCCCTCCCCCTGAATGAGAGCAAGACCTATGACTATGAGAGGTAGTATTTCTGTATTTAGGTTATACCACATAGCAAAGATGAAGGAATCCCGAAGATGTAATTAAGACCCAAATCAGTGGACTTCAAATTAATCAATGGGGAGGTTATTCTGAATTAACCTAATCTAATCAAATAAGATCTTTAACAGAAGGCCTGCAAAAAAAAAGACAGCAGCAGCAGAGAGAAGTTCCTGGTGACCATGAAGAAGCAACTGATGTGCTAAAGGGAGAACCACACACAGGGAAGGGCAGACAGCCTGGAAAAGCTGAGGATCTCAGTTTAACAACATTGCGGAACTGAATTCAGCCAAAACCAGTAAGTTTCAAAGAGGAACTTAAGTGCCAGATGAGAAGAGAGCCCAGCTGACTTCTTTATATCAGCCTAAAAAAGAGCTAGGCAGAAGACCACTGAAGTACTGTCAGGGGTCCTGACCTATGAAAACCTTGGAAAAATAAATACAATTATGTGTTTTCTTAACCTGCTAAATTTACACAATTTACAAAGCAACAATCAAAACTACTACAAGAGGAACCCAAAAATATAATTTATTTATATTTACAAAACAATTTCTGAAAAGAATTTCTCCCAAGGATATTGAAGTATCTAGACATAATGTTACAGAAGGAAAGCAAGTTTGGGGTTGGACATGAGATGACTTGGTGGGCAGCAAAGCCCACTGGAAAAAGGCCACAGGGACAAGTGGCCAGAGCACACTCTCTGGGATGGGCCAGACCTGGTTTCAACTTCAGTCTCTATCACCTACCAGCTTTAGGACCTGCAAGGGGTAGCCTAATCTCTACACATCGTTTTACTTTCCTGAAAAAAGGGAGGTTAAATCAGTTAAGTGAAATCTAAAAAAAAGACAAAGTGAAAGTAGGAGACTATTAATCAGACAAAAAGAAGGGACTAACGGTGGTGGTGCCAGGGAAGGCAACAGGAAGATGAATATAATCAGAATATGTTATATGCATGTATAAAAATTACACTTTGGAACCCAGTATTTTGCAAAAATAATAGGCACTAATAAAATTATTTTTAAAGTATATGGACATCTTTGGGTGTCTTTGTGTTATACCAGTAATGACAGTGCAAACCCTAAACCTACATGATTCTTAGACCAGTAGTGACAATTCAAACCCTATACCTATGTGATTCTTAGACCAGTAATGGGAACTCAAACCCTAAACCTACATGAAGGTACACCTAAAGCTATCTATCCTATCATGCCCAGCCCTAAGCCTGAACCAACAAAATTTCTAATTTCTCCAATCTGCTGAGGATACCCTTTCTCCAAGAACACCTTCCTGGGGGGCCCTACCCCTCCCAGGACTAAGGCCCTAACTACTATCCCATGCTTCTCAGTAATTTAATCTCTAGGAATCAAGCCTAACGTCACCAAGAGTAGCCAACAGTCCCAGGGATGCTCTGGCATCATCTAACATGTTTCTCACTTGTGAAAAGGTCTCTGATTCCTGGGAATTTCCCTTGATTTCTTATCTCTGCCACATATCTAAAGGACATTCAGTGTTTTGTACCAAGTATCTTATAAGAGCACGATTTTCAGGATATTGTACTTGCTGTATGGTCAGAAACAGAGTCCCAGGATATAAAATCAGTAAGTATGAGATATTTTAAACCAAAGCTTTCAATTCTTTACATAAGCTGTGCATACAAAATAACTTACAGCCCATCTAGTCTTGCATCTCATCCATAAAAATAGAATTCTAAGGTCCACTAGCTCCTGGAGCAACTCAAATGAATCCATTTATCAAGATACCGAAATACAGGGACAAGAATAAAGATCAAGTAACACAATCCTCCTAGGAGACACTTAATTTTGTTCATAATATTTATTATTAGAATTTATTATAAAGAATGCTTTTAAATGAACATGTTTGTGTACTTAATTTCCTAAGATATCCTAGGTCTTGATTTTTAGAAGTTAAATTACTGATAAAACAGGATAAATTTTTGAAATTCTTTTCAAAATACTAATAGAAATAGTAGAATAGATACATTGTTTGCTTGATTTTCTAAAGGAACTGTACTTCCCAAGCAAAAGCAGAGTCTTATAATGTCTACTTCACAGTGTCCAACACCAAACTCAGGCTATAGAAATGATTTTGTTCAAAATTTAGTAGATAGGAGTGAAACATTAAACCTGTCAAACAATTGAAGCAAATGGAAAGAAAAATCTTTAAAAGGCAGAGAATGCAAAAACCAAAAAAGCAATTCTACCTCTCCTTTAAAGAAACACAGTCCAAACATATGACAAAGAACACTGAACAAAAATCAAGAGACAGCCATTATTATACATGAATTAAGCATTTGCTTTCCAAAAACTGCAACACGGTGCCATTTACTGTCCTTACGGTTGGCAGTGACCCATGAGTGCAAGCACTGTCTTGGCCCCACCTGCCTGCCTTCCTCCCTTCCACATGTGACCCCAACACACCCCAGGAGAACAAGTAGAAACAGGCACCCAGCACACATTTGGGGCTTCCCCGAGATCACAGCCTCCCAGGTTGTAATTAGAGATTCTTTCCAGAAACCCTACAGTCTTCCCCTCTTCCGTGTTAGACCAAGTTGGCAGAGGGCTCCCTGACTCCTTTTCTAGGAAAATAAATAAATAAAGACCTTTAAACGAATCTTGAACTGGTAATTTTGTTTCCAACCTGCCTGTGCACTGAAATTAAGGCAACCAAAGGATGCATCTTACTAACTCCTAATAGCAAATACCAGAATCAATAGTCCTACTTAAAGTTTTCAAAAGGGAGAGAAAAAAAAATCCAAGCATCTAGCTGGTACTCTGTAGACTCTTTGTATAGTAGATTTTAAATTATAGATCAGAGTAAAACATGGGCAAAAATAAAGAGTAATCAGGATCTCTTTCTGAAGAAAATCTCTAGGACAGCCATGGTCCTGATGGGCCCTTGGGCACTCCTGCCAGCTGTAATAACCGCTCTGTAAAACACAGCCTGCCCCCAGAGGCAGAGCTAGCTTGGCCAACAAAGCTATGATTACTGGAAAGCGGAAACGCTCAAAAAGGATCACCAAACCGGAGGAAGGACTTCTTAAAAAGTCCTCATGTTTATCCAATGGAGTCAACTTTTACTGATTAAATCCCAAATGCATTCTTGAGAGTGTGTCCTATAGCTGGTATGTTTCCTTTACACTTTCCTCTGTCACCATATATTTCTCAAGGAACAAGTTTAATTTCTCATCATAATTACATTCAACAAAGCTGCAAAACTATCGTGGTTTCTCTTGCTTGTCTGGAAACTTCCTTAGGCCTTCCCACTTAAAGGACAGTCGTATCACTGTTTCCTTTTATAGTATTACATAAGCCAAATTATAATGATAAAACCATCTCTAAACCATATATTAGTGATTCTAAAATTACAACAAAATGTGGATTGTCCAGTACTGCAGAATTTGAGATTTGGAAGGAACTTCAGAGGCCACCAAATTCAACTCTTTGCCCACTGAAAATACTTCCCAATCTAGCCATCAAACTAGCTCAAACTTGAATCAAATCTGTCCACTAGTAACCTCTATGCAAAGAGGAGGAGCTGCCCTCAGGCACTGCCCAGAACAGCCCAGGTCCATCCTCAGGTCAAATCTACCTATTGCAGAGAACTTCCCATTGCCCTGCTGGGGTTCCAGGCCAGGCTGCCCAATCCCTCTGAGCAACGAAAATTCTCCTCCTGCATCCAGTCAGGACATGCTCCTAACAACTGGGGGTCTCTGATGCATGACTTGCAAAAATTACAGGTATGAGCATTTAGCAGAATACAAAGCTTTATGGGGAATCCCATCCTGTAAGGATTTATATTCTGTAAATGTAATCAACTAAAGTACATAGGTCTGTAGAAATGTTGGGCTTTTTTTTCAAGTCAATGTCCATACTCCTTTAATAATGTTTTTAACCTAAGAGGGTGAACATTTATTTCCATTACGTTTAACCTTTTGAATCAATTTCAATCTCTGGAAAGCTCCACTTTGGTATATAACACATTGGGTGTTCCTGTCAGCTGTCAGCTGGCATTGTTTATAGTTGACTGTTCAGATGTAAGATACGCATTTTTGCTTTTCTGAAAACACGACAGCATTCTGGAATCCAGTGCCCATTCCATTCTGGTAATTCGAAACAACAACAGAATGTTTGTAAATGAGTAATGATCCCATCTTACATGCCTGCCCCAAATAAAGTATTACAAGGGTCCCTATCAAATCTATTTCCTAAAACAAGATCTACCTGCCAAGGCTATCCCCACTATGTGGCTGGCTTAGCCCCATCCACTCTTAGTTACCCATATTGGTTCCCAGGAATTCTTCAACTACAATGTGTTCATCAATGCTGCTCCAAAATTTCATTTTAATGCAACAAAAATTTGCTATGTACCTGGCGATCCAAGTTTTACTGGAAAGTGCTGATAGACTTCCCGGAACTGAACATTTTTTAAAACCTCCTTATTAGCCCAGCCTTAGTCTTATGACAAATGCAGACTATGTAAGAAGCAAATCGTACAGAAGGAAAAATTGAAGTCTCCACACTTGATCTTAGCCAAAAGGCCGAGAAGCGACTAAAATTGAAGTCTCATACTTTGGTTCTCGGTCGAATGAAGACCCTTCAAGCACAAGAAGAAATGAAAATATCTCTTAGGAGATACTTTAATGTCCCTAGAGATAATGACAAGGTTTAGCACCTAGTCCCATCGACGGGGTCACAGGCTATGCAGTGGAGCTGCACCTTCCTCCCTCAGACCTGTGGTCTCTCCTGCCCTCTGTGTGGTGCACATACCCTTTTCACCATCATTTCTCCAATCCCAAGAACCCCATACCTGTGCTAACAAGCTGAAAAGAGAGACATTTCTAAATGTCCTTTCTCTCCATATCAAAGAAATGACTTCATTTGTAACAACTGATGAATGTTTCAAAGTCAAGGGCAGAATAGAACCCCCCTGAAGCTTGGTAGCTGTCTGTAAGAATTAAAGAACAGTGTGCCCCCCTCAACTCTTTCCCCCTACAGTCTGGTACAGAAAGTTGTGTGTCTTCTGTACCCATCTGCAGGGGCCCTGAATCTCATTAGTTATACACCTCCTTAGGATTCCTCTTCTTTTTCCCACTGAAGGCTGAGAATCTTTTAAGACTGGCAGTAATGGTTACTATTGAAGGTATCCCTCCATCCCCTGCCACACAGACACGTAACACTCTAAAGATGCCCTATGGCTAACAGCCTTGCTTCTCACAGTGCAATAAGCCACAGAAATGACATCCAGTCCTCTAGACATTCTAGTTATAGAAGCCTCAGGGAAAAGCAATCTTTAATTTCTAATTAGACCTCAAAACTCTTCATGCATACCAGTCGCAGGCCAAAGCTTCAGGTGCCAGTATGGTGTATCTTTCTTTATTCCAAGCAATGTTGATACAAGGCCCCTTAATTAACATTCTTGCTGGACTGCTACCAGTGCACATTTTAAGTTTCACTAAAGAAGCCTGGCACGCCTAGCCAGTGTACACTGTCGTTAAGATGTGTTCTCAAAATCCTGCCTAAAATTGTGGACAGCCAATGACCCTTGTCTCTGGTCATGGCTGACTGGACAAGGACCTTAAGGAAACCTATGGGATTTCTCCTCTGGAAAGGCACAGCATGCCAATGAAAGCCAGTGTGTACTCCGTGATAATTCCTCACATAGCCATTGTGCTGCCACGTTCGAAGAACAAAAAAAAAAAAAAAAAAAAAAAAAGGCCCAGCTAGCAGAGAAAATCAGGAGCTGGGGCACTTGCCCCAGGAAAGAAGAAAAGAGCGACCATCTGACAAGACAAGAAGTCAAGCACAGACCCCCTTAGCTCCAGAGGACTCTAATGTCTCACATTCTCTCACTCAGAAGGCCCAACTGTTGCTCATGGCTCCTCTGTTCCATAAGATGCTCCTGTATCCTTAGAGTAAGCCCCCTGGAAGGAAGCGGGCCACGGAGGGGGCTCTGTTCTCATGAGAAAGTGTGAACCAAGCTTGGAGGAAGGAGACATTTTTTAGTGTGGCAAGATAAAACAAGAAAATGATGGCCGCATCAATAAGAATTTCTTTAATGTTTACTATGTAGGCATGCTTACAAATGTATACACCTGAGGATGGGAGTGGCAAAAAAGCAATCCTTGCCCTCAAAAAGTCACCTACCTGGGAAGTCAAAAGCAACCAAAGAAAAAATTAGTGGAAACTACAAGGTATGGTATACACCTCAGAGCTGACCAACAGGATTAACTGACAGGCATAGCTATGGATATTCTAAGCATGCTGGCCACCAGACACAGAGTAGGTGAGTTTATGGATAAAACATAGTCTTAGTCCATGAAAAGTCCTTCATACACTAAGAAAATCAGTCACATGAGTCAGTGGTAGCAACCCAGCAGGCTGAACTCACAACAGCAAATGGTCTGGAATAGCAGAAAATGCAGGAACTAAATTTTGCCTAAGGGTCTTGGAGATGTCTTGATCAAGGTAATGGAACTTGAACTAGATTTTTTAGGAAAGAAAATATGGGGCCCTTGAGAAGAAGGAAGGGTGCTGCTCTACTATGATATGAAAACATACAGCAAGCATTTGGGGACAGAGAAGAGGAGCTTGTGAGAATGACCTGGACGAGTGAAATACACTTGCCCCAGCAGTAGACATGCTGAGATTCATATTCTGCAGAGTGGGAAATAGGAAAAATGGAAGGAGGTGTTTATTTGGTAGACAAGAGACAAACATCAGATCTTGTTTTCAGAAGAATCCCTACGCCAGCAGTGAGATCTTCTGTGGTTTATTGTTACCACATTTAGAATCTATGCCTTCTATATTCTGTGATTAATCACTGTATAGGTTACTAATTGTTTTTCTTCTAAGCACTAGATCACTTTATTCTAAAGTATATATTTATCTTCATTAGGATCTATAGGAACATAATCACTTCTGTCTCAACTCTCCCATATTTTTCTAGAAACACACCTTGTCTTAGTCACTTTTCTCATCACTGGGACAAAATATCAGACTTCCACAACATAAAGGAAGAAATGGTTCACAGTTTGTAGAAGTTTTCAATTGGCTGGATCCAAGGCAGGGTGGCATGGCAGAGAGGGGTTGCTCATGGCACAGCAGACAGGAAAGAGACAGAGAAATCAAGAGAGGAAGAGAGGAGGATGGATGTATCCTTCCAGACCACACCCACAGTAACCCATCTCCTTACCAGGCTTCACAGTCCAAGTAACATTTAGCAAACTCACTGATGAGTATCACAACCATATGATCCAATCACCTTCCAAAGGCTGTGGCTATGAAAGCATGAGGCACTAGGGGGACATCTAGATATAAACCATAACACATCTCAACTCAATATGTGCTTTTTTAATAATGGAAAAAAGAAAGGCTTTTCCATTTGAAGACAGTCCAGGGTTCAAATCGTAACTGTACCATTTCTTCACTGCATATCTTCCTTTCTAAAAATAATTCCTACTTCATTAGTTGATAGGCAATGGCTAAATAGCATCACTTATTCAGTGTATAACGTTGGCACATTCACCGAGTTTTATGGAAAATAAATATCATAAGAGAACAAACCCCCTGAGTATTAAACACTAAATGAAATGGAATAAATAAAAGCATTTACCAAAAAGTCCAGATCTAAATTCATCAGTATCTAATATAATGCATATAAAAAGCCACCACTCTAGTGCTTAGAATGAGGTAGGAATGCAGTGTTAATTTTTTTCTGCTTCTTTGAGTATGTCTGGCTCCTTTCAATGAAGAGGGCCACCTTGCAAAGCAACTATGCGGTCAAAGAATAAGGAGCCATTCATTCCCATGCCTCATGTCTCCTCATGCCCTGCTGGCTCAAGTACCAAGCCCAGTTATTTGTCACTTATATCTCCATCTCCTCTTTTAGAGGGCAGAGTACAGATCTTACTTGGTATCATCAGGACCCAGCATCATGTCCCAACACATGGAGATATGGACTATGCATCCAAAATTCCAGGTCCTTTACTTACCATCTGCATCATTCTAAGTTATTAAGCCTCTCTGTGCTTCAGTTTCCTTATTTAAAACAAGAGAAAACAGACAGCACCTATCATGGAGGTGAGGATGAAATGCAACCTTCTGTGAGGATGAAATGCAACAATGCATTCGTAGTGCTTTCCAGAGTGGCAGCACAAAGTCAGCTGCATACATATGTAAATATGTTGCTCTAGTTTGAATGCATTCCCCAAAATTCATGTGTCGGAAACACAATTCCTGATGCTACAGTATTGGGAGGGCAGACCTAATAAGGAGTGATTAGGTCATGAGGTCTCTGACCTTATAAATTTTTATTTCAGAAGCAGGATCATTATCAACTTGTTATATAAAACCAAGTCTGGCCCCCTCTCACTCTTATATCTTTCACCATAGGATGATGCAGCATATAGGCCCTTGCCTGATACAGGTCTCTTGGCTTTGGACTTTCCAGCTTCTAGTACTATAATAACTTTATTTTCTTTATACATTAGCTGATCTGTGGTAGTGTTACAGCAACACAAAACATGCCAAGACATGTATATGTCCACATACCTATAATTTCATCTAACAGTTATATGTATACTGTACACACTCAATACATGCTGTATTGGTTTTCCCATTGCTGGGACCAAACACCTGACACCTATAATATAAAGGAGAAATTGTTTATTTGGCTCCCGGTTTCAGAGCATTCAGTCTATGATCCATTGGTATTGAAGCTGGGACATCATGGTGGAAGCACACAGTACAACATATCTGCTTAGTGCATGGTAGCGAGAAGCAGGGCAGGGAAATGGTACCAAAGAGGAAGGGGCCAAGGATCAGATATAGTCTCCAAGGCCACACCTACATTACCCACCTGGACACAGAGAAGTATGCCTTATTAATCTCTTCACTGGATCCCAAACCCAATCAAGCTGATACAGTTAAGGCTAGTGATCACATATGCCTTCAATCGCTGGACACCAAACAAGTATATTTATTAACCATACACGACAAGTGCTAAAGCAATGATTCAGTCACATAAGAATTTTGGTTTTAAAAAAGTGTAAGCCCTTTCTAACAACCCGTCAAAAATACTACCATTTTGAATTTCTTTTAAAGATTTTGGTTTTTTGGGTTTTTTTTAATGTATCAAACACTTTTGGAGTCAAACACCATCCACCAGAATTTCTTTATTCCACTATTTTTACTGAGGGAACATATTTATAATCATGGGTTTATGCCAGGCTATCATTCTGATTATTCTTACTTTTAATTGAATAAGCTGTTACAGCCTAAAATACTCCTTGAATTTAATATTAGGAAGCTGTGTAACCCACATCATACATTTCCATTTCTGCCTATGTTATCCTAAGAGCAGGTCGTATCTACCAAATTTCACTGTTATAATATATCCCTTAACTGTAATAACTCTTTGCTTGGATGAATCATTAATTTATAATGGAATATGAGTAGAAAGCTTTTTTACATAAAATTCCAGATGACTTATTCATTCAACAAATATTTTTTGAGCCTTTGCTTTATGCCAGATGCTGATCTGGGTACTGGGGACACAATCGTGAGGGAATGACTCCAAGGCACGGCCCTCATGTATTCACACTGGACATAGTCATTCCCCATTTGTTCCACTAGGACACAACACGCACATTCCTGCAAATTACCATGCCATCAAAAATCTCACCATAAAAGCAAGAGGGCATAGAGGAAAAGAAAGAGAATCCTAATAGAAATAGCAGCACAATTTTACACAGACTAAATGGTTAAACACATAAATACTTAAATATGGCACTTCACTGTGGAAAATATCTTATGGAAGTGAGCACCCACAGTGCTGCTGCTTATAAGTAATTGTAGGGTAGTAGGAGGATTATCAGGAATAAGCTGCAATGTCACACGTAGGTGAATGTGGTTCATAAAGCCCAGATGTAAAGCGAGGAAGCCACTAGATGCTAGAGAGGTGTGGCCATGTGTATTTTGTGTATTCCCTGTTGGCTCAGATCAGTTGGGTACTGCAAACAAAATTACACAGCACATGAAAGCTGTGTTATGCTCAAATTGTTCCTAAACATATCAATCACTTTGGGACACACAGGCTTTTTAAAAACAAGCGCTACACTGAAGTGAGTATATAATAGAAGGTGTGATGGCTGTGGAAAATATAGCAGGATAAAGGAAACTGTGAATGGGGATTTTTACTTAAATTTTGAATGTGTCAGTCTCTACCTCTGTACTCATTCTATGCCAATGTCTATAAAAACCCACTGTCAGGTATATTTATTAGAACCTTCAATCATTTCTCTTTCCTGCTCCCAGGCCTTCTGGTGCTTCTTCTGCCCTCACAGTACACATCGTCCCCAATGGTCCTGCAATCCCTCACTCACTGCATACATACAGTCCTACTACGGGGCCGTGAAGTACTGCTGCTATTCATTATTAAAAGAAATCATATGATTTGATATATTGAAATAAGTTTCATTTCTTTTTGTGTTTTTTTTTAATTTTATTACCAGTGGTAGTACGTGTTTGCAGTACATAACGATTGCATTTACCACAGGAAGCTGGTACATGTACATAAAACATCTTAATTCTTTGTATTTTCCTTTCCTTTTCCCCCATCTGTAGATCACCTTTCCATTTTTAAAAACTCTATCTCCTGTTTCCTGCTATCTCTCTTTTCATTTGCTGTTTAAATTATTCATACTTTGGGTTTCTCATATAAAACAAACCCTGCAAATCTGACTTATGTCACCTAACATGGTCTCAAGCTGTCTCTATTTTCCTACAAATGATTCAAACTTTAGCAGTTTCTTTTCTAATGCATCCTCTCTGTGTGTGATTAGTGACACTGAGCACATTTTTACCATCCACTCTCACTCTATTTCCTCAGTGTGTTTAAGAATTTTCATCAGATTCTCCCTGAGAAAAACACTGTTAGCTGACCTTGCTTTTCACATTCTCCCAGTGGTCAAAAAGTTGGAATTATTTTAGCATTACATATACTTTGAGAACTTCACCCAAATTCAATTCTGCCTATTTCTAACCAACTTTACACTTGCTTATTCCTTACTCCCACCCAATCTGATTGTCGACAAGATTCCAGAATTGTAATCACAGCTTATAATCACAAATACTACAGATTTTCTATCATAAACATGCATTGCTCTTATTGGGAAAAAAGATTCACTGATTAAATTTTAAGATTCACAGCACTCGGGAGGCTGAGGTAGGCGGAGCGTTGTGGGTTCGAGGCCGGCTTGGGCTACAATGCGAGCGCAAGGCTGGCCTGAGCTACATAGTGCGACCCTGCCTCAAAAAAACCCGGGCCGGGAGTTTGACTCAGTGCCTTAAGCGCCTGCCCTGGCAGGCGCGAGGTTGTGAGTTCAATCTCCGGTGCCGCAAACAAAAAAAAAAAAAAAAAAAAAAAAAAATTTTAAGATTCATAGAAGAAAGGATCTGGATATGTGGCATCAGGAGGTGAAGAGAAGCTGGATAGGAGAAAAGAGGGGTGATATGTGTACCACGCCCTAGGATCTGAGCTCTAAAGCAAGGAATGATTGGGTCAAGAGTGACCCAAGAAGGGGAAAATAGGAGGCCTTCTCAGCTCTGTACCTTGCCATTCCTTAACCTACTAACTGTTGCTTGGTAGTTTGGTTCCTCATGTCAAAATGGTGAAAATGTTAAATCACCTCTGTTCAATTTCAAAAATACTAAAATTTAAGCTGACTGCTCATCTTCCTGATACACACTTCCTACACATGTGCTAACAACAACCTCAGTCAGGGTTAATTTCACTAGGTTGATCTGTCTTTCTCAGCGACTATGTTTTCTAATGTGAATGGGATTCTGTGTCTCTCAAGGTTTTCTGAGCCAGGGTTGCTGTTGGGCATTAGACAAGGGTACCCGCTCTGGTCACATTTCATTTGATGGGTTCCCTTGGGCAGGGTACAATACAACTACACAGGGTGGGCCTTTCTTACCTGCTACTGAGACTCAGTAGATACCTTACACCATCAGGAAGCACTGTCACACTCTGAAAGAGAGGTACTTTTCGGACTGACACATAGAACACGGTTTTTATATCATTATTTTGAGCCCCAAGAGATATTCCAACACATTCATATTGATCATAAATTGGCTTATGGGAAACAAGCCCCTGGAAGACTCTGGCAATATCTATTAATACTCTAAGTGCACAGTAATCCCTCCCCCTAGAATTTATCTGACAGAAAAACTTGCACATGTGCAAACTATCATCCCGAGGTCCCTCTATATGGGCAGGGTGCTGGCTCCAGTGACCCCTCTCTCTGCAGATCCCAAAATCCAGGGATGCTCCAAGTCCTTATCATAGAAGGATGCAGTATTTGCACAGAACTTAACATCTCAAATTACTTATAACATCTAATATAATATAAACAGTTATAGTAATGTATTTTAGGGGTAATGACAAAGAAAAAGTCTTTGCATGTTTAGTACAGACAGATACTTTTCTTTTTCAAGTGTTTTGTATCCACAATTGGCTGAATTTGGGGGATGTGGAATCAGTGTTCAGGGAAGCCCAATTGTATATAAAAAGCTATTATTTCCAGCATTTATTTATCATGAACATAGATAGACAACAAATTAATTATCCATAAATAGGATATGGATTAAGTAAATATTCTTGTGGGCATGTAGTCAAATTTATACTGTTAAAGAACAAATAAGAAGCTCTTTATTTACTAATATGGAAAAAAGTTCCCAAGAAATATTAAATGAACAAAAAAAGTGGGTATGTTACCTTTTTATTTTTTAAAGAGGGGGTAAGTTATATGGTGGTGCTTTTTTCCTTCGTCTATAAAAACATGTGGGAATAACAACAATCATTACATGGGTGGCCAGTTGGGAAGTCTGGGGAAGAAAGCAGAGAGCAAAGGTGACAGGGAATAAGAGGATGAGATGTTTTACCACAAATCTTTTCAATACTTTCCAAAGTTGAATCTATGTAGATGTGCCACCCTTTCAAAAACTTAAATACAGAGTTAATATCTCTTTACAATTAGAATAAATAAGCCAGTGTAGTGGTGCATGCCTGTAATCCCAGCATTCAGGAGGGTGAGGCAGGAGGATCACTGTGACATCAAGGCCAGCCTGGACTACCTAGTGAGTTCAAGGCCAGTTTGAACTGTATACAGCAAGACTCTTGTCTAAAAAAAAAAAAAGAAAAGAATAATGTACACATTGTTGAAGCACTGACCCTACACCTACTGACACTTGTACACTAATCCAGGAAAGAGGGCTCTGGGATCCACTGTGTCCCCTCCCAAGCTCTATTCTAACTCAGTCTCCCCACTCATTCCCATGAGGACTCCTTTGCCATCCTCTTTCTTCAGACTGCCTGTCCACACAGGAGCTCCCACCTTGGAACCAGGAGAGACCTGCCATCCCCCAGAACTGGCCTGTGGCCTAAAACCACACAAACACTCCTGTCCAGCCCCACTGGAATCAAGGCTGCAAGTCACTGTCGTTTCCTGGTTGACTGCAGATTCTGAAACACCCACCGGCATCCCCACTGGACTCAGCTACTTTTATGTTTAACAGTATGTGTTACCTTTACTGCTTCAAAACACTCTCTGAAGAGAGAGAGAAGTGAAGCCAGTTATCACTTCACTCACTGTTTCCCTCACACTAACACTTAATCTCTAAAAAAGAAAAAAAAACCACTGATCATTGCAGTCTCCAATTCAGGGTGCAAGGATTAAGGTCCTTAAAATATCAAGACCACAAACTCATTGCTCAACCCAAGTAAAGTTTTCAGAGTCAACTAACCTTACAAGAATCAGAATCATCTTATACAAGAGGCTAGCCAGGTATCTCTTTTAGGACTGCTCAAGTAAGTATTTGAAAATTCAAAGGTAGCTCTTTTATGTTGCCTAAGCATTAAAGACTTAGATCAATTATATGTATGACCTCACATACAAATATCAATTGGGAGTCAACCTAAATTTTTGTTTTTAATAAAATGTTTTAATTTTTGAAAGATGACCAGGAGTACTTTGTTTATTAGCTTATTACCAGAATAAGGTCAACTGGACCAGTTTTGACCTTAGCAAACACAAAGACCCACCAAAGGGCCCAAGTGCCAATTCTAACAAAACCTGTGACACTGCCCATCCTGATGGCTATTACTGGACTTTGGCCAAGCATCTGACTTAGTCATAGCCATATTTAACCTCAACATTTGTCTCCTGGGTGAAAAAAGAGTGGGAGTGAAATAGACAGTGATAAACACTAAAAAATTCAGTCAACTGAATTTGACAGCTGAAATAAAATACCAGCAAGAAATGTTGCCATTTACTACCTACGATTCAAACCATAGGACTTCCTCATTATGCTCTCCTGACAACACACAGACCAAATAGTCATAAGGCACTGGAATGGGCAAACAACTAATCAAGCATCTAAGCTAATCATAGATAAGATAAAGGATGCAACCCAAATTCCTGCCTAGCCTTTTCCCTTAAGCTGATTCTTACTTTAGGCAAATACTGCTTTAAAAAAAAAAAACTCTATAATATGGGAGTAAGAGTTATTTAACACCAAATTTCTAGCTAGTGCCCTCTAAGGTCTTATTATAAAACCAGTTGTCCCGAGCTAACCACAGCTAGCCACAAGTCAAACTGACCATTAGCTTATTTAGCAGATAGGTCCCAGTCTCCCTGAGATTCCACATGGCCACACTCCTGAGACAGCACACAGACAAGCACACCACTGCACAAAAGAAGACTCTGACTTCACCTAAAAGTTCTTCCAACACACAGAAAGGGATGCTGCCCTGCCAGGAGACAGAGAAGCCACTCTGCATTGGCTTGTGTCATGCACTTCATTTCTGAAGTGCTCGCTGCTGGTTCATGACTCCACGCCTGTGTATCTCTGGCTACATGACACCTGGCTGCATTTGATATCCACAGACTATACTCTGAAACTGTAGATCTTCTCTTTTCCAGTGTAGACCATCAATTACTCCAACACTGACATGTGCCTGGCACTGTCACGGAGGACCAAGAGAGTGCAGACAGATCAGCATAAATCCACCGCAACTGGAAGGAATTCCCAGGGCCCACAGCCCCCCTTCTGGCCTCTACCGTCAAAGAGGAGCTCGTTTTCTTAAGACAGTTGAGCCTAGGAAGAGACAAGTGTTCATCAAGTCTAATTTCACACAGTAGTCCCGTGGGAGCCATAGGATAGTTCCAAAAGTCATGGAGGCCAGTATCTTCTGAATATTTTTCTTAGCCCTAGTTTTAATAGGTCTTGCACCTCATCAGACTCCTTCCACAGTTCAATCATTTGCTCTTCTTGATATGGAAAGAAAGGTGAAAGAGAGCATACCCCCGCACACGCACGCACACACACACACATGGCCACATGCCAATTCACTGGCTCAGGGAGCCCTCTTGTCTCTGAGGTCCGTCAGACCCACCACTCACTATTTATAGATGTCCTACTCTCCTGCTGCTCAGACACTTAAAAGAGCATGGGTTACTCCTAATCTATCATCCCCACAGATGCAGGTTTGCTTTCTGCATCTGCTCTTACTGTAAACCTAAAAATTACAAGTAACAAGTTGTTACAAGGTTCCTATTGAATAGCAGCATTCTTTCCTTCCATGGTTTATGTCAATTCGTAAAAACATGTGTGAAGCATCTGCCCTTTTATTTAAACAGAATGCAAGAGCTCAGATTGCTGTATTGTGGCGTTTTATGCACAAACCCAACAGCTAAATTAGGAGCTCCATTCCTGGGAGGGGCACACCAGAGTTTGGTCACTACAGCTGCCCTGGCCACTAGCTGTCCAGGAGTCCTCCACTTGAACCCAAGCAGTGATAGTCAAGCATAGAACAGGACCACGGAGTTCAGGAAAAGAGTGCTCATTCCTCACAACTGCACAGCTGGACAGCCAGACTCCACAGCACCCTCTGCATAAGGAAAGGACAGCAAAATATAATTATCTATAAATTCCTTTCACTGCATCCAGTGTTGTTTCACGACATTTTCCTCACATTTGATACCGGGTAAGAATTTAATGTGTTTATAGCCAGATTTGTAAAAACAAATAGACTTTAGTTTTCACACTGTAAGTTTTATTTGCACCCTATGCCTTTTCTACCCTTCCTATCCCACCGACACTGGTGGTGTCCTCCCCAGTCACCATTTCAGTGCCATTCATAAATGTGAAATTCTCACTCAGCAAGAAAATTCAGATTCTGATAAAAAGGCCACTACACTGTGCACCACACTAAAAATCAAGCAATAAAAGCTTGGCCACATGCCTGCCACACTCACTTCCTCATGACAAACTCATCTCCCCGTCACCTCAGCTCCACACCACTGCTCGGCAGCCTTCAATGCTCCAGTTCTTGATGGCTGAGAAAGCACTCAGGTTAACGTGGAACAGCTCCACACCACTTCTGCACATGCAACACATGTGCCTTCTAAAAAACTATAATAGAAAATAAATCATTTTATTTAAACCTTCCACCTTTGAAGTTTTTGCTTGGAATTAGGTATTCTAAATATTCATCTCTGTAAAATGCCTTTTCAGAGAACACAAAACTATGAAGCTTCTAGGACAATCTGTGCCCTGAGATAGCTCACCTGCTCTGAACACAACCAGAAATAGGTACACTGGTCTAAGTAGACAGAAGCCACTCTGCTTCCAAAAGCCAATGGCAAACCATCTGAAGGAGCAACAGTGTTGGTATATCACTGAGGTGAAAACACAACAAGTGTCAGTTTGGTGAAAAAATTAAGAACTGATTGTACCTTATGGATCCACTGGTATTCCTAAGGATCTTCCTTTTTTGTTGGAAGTCAATTTCTTGAGCAGTGATAACCATTGTTTTTTAAAGAGCCTGATGTAACCCCGCCCCCAAACCCCCACCAAAAAATTCAAAGATAGTAAATAGTAGTTAATTAGATGCATTTCAAGGAAATGAAAATTTCATAAAAGAAGTTAATGCCAACATTATAATCTTCTCTAAGGTTAGTTCACTTGCTGACTGGCTTGTTTTCCAAATATCTGAGGAGAGGATGACAGTTCAAAGTTTCATATGTGTTATCTTCCTTTCTTTATAGTCTCTAACTCAGAAACACATGGAAATGCAATAAAAAGACAAAATGTACAGTTATGCAGAGAAGTTTCTGCAGTCTATGGTATCATCATGATATGAATATATAAATATACACACATATTCGTTCTGATTCCCTCCGGTATCTCTCATTTCAGGTGGGTAATGAATAAAAGAAAATTTTTAAAATGGAACTCTTTAATGCTGACCTACTCCTTTACAGATAAGACAAAGCTGCACCAGGCACATCTGCCCAGAGACGTGGGGTGAGGTGGCCACTTTGGGTAGCAGGGAGGACACCAGAGAGAGGCAGGATACAGGGCGGACGGAGGAGGGGTTTGTACACTGTTCCAAAGACACATAGGTGGTCTGAAAGGGAAAGGTGATGTGTGTGTCTGGTTTTTAAAGATTTCAAAAGACAGAATCCCCCAGTTCAGCACATTAGATGCATTTCAAGTACATGCACTTCAGGAAGATTGAGGATGGCAATGAGCTGGCAGAGCATTCCTGGAAGGCAAGGGAACACAGGGAGAGCTCCAGCAAAGAAGGGCCAAGAGCCCAATTTCTGGTGAAGTGGCAACTGGAATAAAGAGAGGGCCCCTGGGAACAGCTTCACGAGTCAAAATGCTATGTTAATGCCGAGAAATGAGAGATCAAACAAGGTAAGTGCAGTGAACCAAACAGTTGTGGAAGAAGATTGATTAATGTGTTTCACTCTGTCAACTATGTCTGGGGCACAAGCTGGAGCTCCAGGATGTAAGCAAAGATGTCCTAAATAGAAGTCAAGGACTCTTCACACCTCCTAAGTGATGTTCAGCCTGACTTTGCATAGCTCAGTGTAATTACACATAGTTAAGAAGCAAGCCAGAGGTCATGGTGTACAACTGTAATATCAGTATTTGGGAGGCTGAAGCAGAAGATTTGCCATGAGTTAGAGGTCACCCTAGGCCACATAGTAAGTTCAAGGTAAGTGTCATATGAACTACATATGAGACTCTGTCTCAAAAAACAAAAGAAAGAAGAAATCACATCTACCTACCCGACACTCAGATACAGATACTTAATGTGCTTAAAATACATTTTATTACAAATTTATTTCCAGCTGATTCACAAGTTTAACTATATGGAAGGCAAACAGTTCTTCGGTTAGATCATCAAACTTCATCAAAGATGCCCTATCCCTTTCCCCCATATCACAGAGTGAAAAGAAAAAGTACCACCGCTATGCAATCTGATAAAAAGAACAGTTTGCCAGTGGAACAAGGAGGTCTGTGTGAAATTACGAATATAAAATCAAACGTTGTCCAAAGGTTGGTATTCCTTTTAGGATTTAAGAAAATGTGCTGATGATTTTAATCCTACCGGAAATGGCCGACAGTATCACTTGAGTTTCTGCTATATATAGATTTACTGCAGTCTGGTAAACTTTAAACATCCACCAATTAAGTATTTATTGCCTGAATAAAACAGATGAAATAAAGCTGAAAAGGGGCCCATTTGTTCTCTGTAAAAGACTGAATTGTATAATTTGAATTTAAACATCTGGAAGAATCCTTGCACACTAACAGGCTTTCTAAAGGGCCCCGCTTCTATCTTCTTTCCTCCCCGTTTCCCATGTCACCTCATAGCCTACTCAATCCTCACCTTCAGTCTTACTTCTTCTCACCGTCATGTCTCACTGGTCTACTGCACCCTCCTAGCTGGATTTTGCTGATCTGTTGTTTCCTAATGAATGAGATCATGAACCTGATAGATATGCATGTAAAGAGTCAACAGGCATCAAGAAAGGGCCTTTCCTCTATGGAAACGAACACGTAGATAAGATCGCACCACTGTAGGCTGACTCACTGTTACTCTTCTGCTGCCATGGGCATCAGAACCTGGCCCCACCTCAGCCTGTGCCACTCACAGTGAAAAGGGGGAAATCTGCAGAGGCCTCATCCCTCTTCAGAAACTCAAGGATCACCTGGGCAGGATGGCTCAGAAACAGAGGCTTCCAACGCCCTGCCAGTCCCTGCACCCCTGACGGGTCACCATGTCTTCCTGATGTGCATGACCCTCAACTATTCTGGTGTCCATGTCTTGGCCAAGAATGACCTGGACACAGATATTCTGCCCTTCTACCTACAGAGGGCACACTGGACATCCTCAGGTCCACGTGAGCTCATCCTGAGTCCTGAGCTGCCACCACCAGCCAACAGCTTCCATGCATACTCAGCGAGCTGTTGTTTCCCCATGTTGAGCCCCTTGCCACATCTCTGTTGGGTTGTTAGGATTATAGCTCTGGAAACACCCTACTGGGTACAGCTCATAGAATGTACTCAACAAACAGTGAGGGTGGACAGTGACATAGCACCTACCTCGCAAGCACGAAGTCATGAGTTCGATCCCCGATACCATAAAAAAAAAAAAAAGAAAAAGAAAAAAAGAAACAGTGAGGGTGGTAGCTGCTACTGTCACCACGATAGGGCAGAAAGTCCTCATCACAGGAGGGCAGGAGGAGTCACTGGCTTATCCCCCAAGGACCAGCACATGACTGGCACCAGTAAAAGGTTATGGAGGAGTTGATGTGGGTTGGCAAGTCGCTGCAAGTAAGGTAGGGGCTCCTCTGGCATTGTGGAATGTGCCCCTCCTTGGTACTCTTGTCACCACCTTTGGGTCTGCTAAATACAACAATGGGTGGAAATGCATAATTCACACTTATATGACCTTTTATGCATCCTGGAAGGAATAATAGAAAGAGATGAATCTCTTGAGGTCAGAAGGATTTTGTTCTCAATCTCCACTAGTAAGAGAACTTTTATACAAATGAACATAACTTTCTTAGTCTTAGCATAGACATAACTCACTTCAATGCTCTCTGAACAGTTGAGATCACAGACACCCATGCAGCTACTCTTGTGCTTAGCATACAATAGATCCTCAAGAATTTAGTGACCCTCCCCTCCAACCTCTGCACGTCTCTCCTAGCAGTTGTCTAGCCTGTAAATTAAGGTAAAACTGCTATTTAACCATGTTCAGCTGCATAACTGTGTAACTATAAAACCTCACCCCAATTTAAAAATTTTTTTTTAAATTAAATTTTAAAATTATATAAGCAAATTCATAAAGAAAAAATGTAGATGAAGTTACAAGGGCTCGACTGCACAAGAAATAGTACCAAGAGTCAACAAATGGAATCACATCAAATTAAAAAGCTTCTGTACAGCAAGAGAAACAACCAACGGAGTGAAGAGACAACCTATAGAATGGAAAAAATTTTTTGTCAGCTATTCCTCAGACAGAAGATTAATATCTAGAATATATGAAAAACTAAAAAATTAGACACCCCCAAAATCAAAGACCCGATAAAAAAAATGGACAACAAAAATAGTCAGTAAACATGACAAGAGGCTCACCACCCCTAACCACTAGAAAAATGCAAATTAAAACCACATCTTACTCCAGAAAGAGTAGTTATCATCAAGAAATCAAATAACAACACATGCTAGTAAGGCTGTAGAGAGCGCTTCTACATTGCTGGTGGGAAAATAAGTTAGTACAATCACTACTGCAATCAATATGGAGACACCTCAAAAAACCAAGACTAGAAATTCAATTTAACCCAGCTAGTCCCCTTCTTGGTATCTTCTCAAAAGCGGGAGAAGTCATTATATTACAGTGATACATGATACCCATGTTTATAGCAAGACAATTCATAGTAGCTAAATCTTGAAAGCAGCCTACATACCCATCGACAGATGAATGGATAAAGAAAATGTGATATTTATACACTATTTGATTTATACTCTGCCATAAAAAAGAATAAACAAGTGATTAGTAGGAAAATGAATGTACCTTGAGACCATAAAGAGCAAAATAAAGGACAGACAGTAAGAAGTATAGAAATAGATCTTGCTTACATGGGAAGGGAATTAAGAGATGAAAGGGGGAGTAAGGGGTAGGGATTGAAAATAAGAAATGTCATTCAGGTGCATGTACCAGCTTCCCATGAAGAAAGCAATCACTATGTATTGGAAATATGTACTAATAAAAACTACAAAGTGGGGCATGGAGGGAGTTACAGGGGCTTTGATAAGGGGACAGTGGTGAGTTACTGCTTAATATTTGCAGAGTGTCTGTTTGAGAAGATGAAAAAGGTTTTGGAAATACTTTTTGGTAATGGTTGCATAGAACTGCTAATGTAACTCATACCACTAATGGGTATACTTTAGAATGGTTAAAATGGCAAATTTAATGTTGCATATATTTTACCACACTAAGGATACATTTCAACTCAATTCTATGTAAAGCATTATGAATTCTAGAGAATAAGGGAAGTACAAGTATTCTGAAAACTGGAGGTGGCAAGTTTTACAATTGGTCATGAACAAAACACATATATTGATGATGCCTAATATTATTGGTGCAGCATAATAAACAGAGGCCTGGTGCGGGGCAGCACATCTTGACCCCAGAAGCAACTCTCCATCCATGAAGCAGCAGCCCTGACCATGGTAAGGCACCCTGCACCGTTCAGCCAGCCTGACTCTGTGCACAATCACAACTCCTAGGACAACAGGCCACGCTTTGAACACCTTCTACTCAGGGGAAAGATTAAAGAAGCCCCTGGAAGGGGGCCCCAGTCCCACAGAGGCCTCCTGTGTACAGAGAGGAAGTGGAGCGAAACATCTGTAGCCAGGTGCTACTGAGCACCTGGAAGTGACTCCATCCACCCAGGTGAGAGAATGTTGCTGTCCACTCATCATGATAAACCTTCACTTCAGGTCTCCTTCTCAACACAAACTGACAACAATGTTCACCTTATATAGGAAAACTGAAAAAACAGTTCAGTTCTTTGACAAGACTAATGAATACTACTGAAAACCAGGGGCCTAACTTAGGCAAGTGTTTCTAAGAAAGACAAATTCTCTGATACTGGCTTTGCATACTGCCGGCTCTTTTAGTTCTCTGTCATGGAGGGGACCTGATGGGCAGTGGCCCTGGCCAGGCCACAGAAACACCCTAAGCAGTGCATGCTGCCAGGAAGTTGATGAAATTAGCATACCCATGTCATTCATTCATTTTTATTTATTGACTGTTTTGCTCTTTTCACTATTAGACTTCTACATTTAACCAATATTTTTGAATCTTCATCTTATTCAATAGCAAATCTCTTCTAATGAAAACAAAAACCTAAAGTAATTATAGGAAAAAGTATTTTGACTTTCATAAAATTTCTGAAAGATTAAAGTCTTCTTTCTACCTAAAGTCTTGCTTTATAGAAAAATAAGTTCATCTGGGCAACTCATCCAGAATTATTTTGAACCATACATGGAGAAAATGTCTTTTCACAACAGACAGCTTCCCCACTTGTACAAGAATCTCATTTAATACTTGCCACTTGTCAATCACCCTGACTTAAAATTATGTGCATTTCAGTAACATGGTTTGGCAGTACTGGGGTCTGAACCAGAATCCTTGCACTGAGCCACATTCCCAGCCCCCTCATTTTAAATTTTGAGACAGAGTGGCTAAATCACTGGGTTACCCAGGCTGGGTTGAACTTGTGATCCTCTTGCCTCAATCTCTCAGAGTGCTAGGATTACAGGCATGGGCCACCACACCTGGCTTATTTTTGTTTAAAAATGGTATCTCCTTTTCCCCCTAGAGTTTGCCATATTTTTGTGAATTTTAGTTTACTAGAACTCAAGCAGTTTCTATTTTCTTGATAAATAGCTATTTCTCCGATTGCTCTTCAAATGTAGATGTGAACATACATAGAGAAGAAGCTTGCATATGCACTGATACCCTTATACTTGCTCTGAAAATACTAAAGAAAAAGTACTGAGTTTGAGAAGCTTTTATGTTCCCTGCCATTTACCTGCTTAAGGCCGTGGCCCTGAGCACTCTTAACACACATATATCCCTCTTGCTATCTACAAGGGGTGAGGGGTGGGGAAGAACAGTCTTGGTTAAAATTAGGCAAGCACAGAGCGCACTTTATGCAAGGATCACAAATCCTACTCATCGCTCCAGTGATCCATTTGTCACCCGGCAGATGGCCCACCAGGACGAAGTCTATTTTAGGAGCGTCTGGGTAGGGATAAGAGAAGCCAAGGGAGCAGCCATCGTCTGAGACAGGCTACCCAAAGGGAGAAAGGCAGCGGCAAATCAATCTTGCAATGGCCAAATGGTGGTTTTGTTTTAGGAGCTAGGCAGGAGAGTGTCAAATGGCACTGGGATAAATTAGGGTGTTCTCACTGGGGAAGAGAAGCTAAAATCTGGGCTCCTTTCCTTTTCTGAAAATAAACAACCCCAGCACTCTCCCAGGTAGTAGAAGTAAAACTATGGAAGTAACTGTTGTTTTGAGCTCCAAACTTTTTTTTGTTTGTTTGTTTTTTGTTTTTTGGTACCAGGGATTGAACTCACCACCTCACACCTGCCAGGCAGGCACTTACACCACTGAGCTAAACCCCCAGCTGACCTCCAAATATTTAAAATGTGGGTACTCCATACAAAAAGCAAAAGCAAGTGAGTCAATAAATACTACAGGAAATAGCAAGTAAGATGAAAAGTGAACATTGAAAAATAGGAGAACAGTGGTATCAAGAGGCCAGAACTTTGGGTCATTAAGAACCAGAATTCAACAATAAATCTCCTTTTATAAATTTTAGTCCCAAATATAGACGGACATATATGTTATCAATGGATTCCTCATCCCCGATCATATAGTAATAAATGTTACCCTCTAAGAAATTATATTTGTTCCAAATACAAGCACTTAATGAGTTTTATAAGTGAAACCTAAAACATTTATTAATTCACCAAAAAAGCATGAGGATAATCTTTTCAACAAATGGTGCTACAGCAATTGGATCTCCATAAGCAACAACATTAAATTGGACTCCTACCACGTGCAAAAAAGTTAGACCTCACATAATATGCAAAAACGACTTGAAAAGAGTCAAAGACCTAAATGTAACAGTTGAAGTAATAAAATTCTTAATGGAAAATATAAAAATAAACCTTGCTGATCTTTGATTAGGCAATGGTTCTTAGATATGATATTAAATTACAGACAATAAGAAATGTCGGCAAGAATCCTCATGTATTTCTGATGGAAATGAAAAATGTGTCAGTTTCCTAAAATGCTAAACATGGAATTACTGTGCTATATGACCTAATGATTCCACTCTAGGTATATACACAAGATAAATGAAAACATATGCACACAAAAACTTGTATATGAAATGTTCATGCTAGCATTATTGATAAATGTACACTGAAATGTACACCAGCTATCCAATGGGTAAACAAAATGTGACGTATTCATACAATGAAACTATTAAGTGAACCACAAAAAAGGATTAAGTACAGAAGAACCTAAAAATCATGCTAAGTAAAAGAAACAAGATACAAAAGGTAACACAATAAAGATTCTATTCATAATAAAATACACAAAATGCACAAATCTATAGAGAAAGTGGGTTAATGGTTGTCATAGGTTAGGGAAATTGGAGAAAAATGGAGAGTAATTGCCAATGCATAAGAAGTTTCTACTGAGCGTGACAAAAAAGTCCTAAAATCATAAGGATGGTTGTGCAACTCTGCGACTGTACTAAAAACCACTGTATTGGACACTTCAAGGTTTATTCCAGTACCACGTATGTTGGTTTATACCTAGTTGTTAGTAGGAATGGGAGTTGGGTAGCCAGTAACAGGCACCAGCATAGTCAAGGAGTTGGCAGAAAAGAGTCAGAGATAGACATACTGGAATCTGGCCAGGGCTGGACAGTGTCCACCATGAGGAAGACCGGGGATGTCCACAATCCAAGGAGCAAAGCCCAGAGAAGGTGGTGAATCATTTCTGTGGGGCACTTGAGCTTCATGACTCAGCCATAAAAGGGACTTATTTATGGATTTTGTAAATAAGAGCTGAGTGAGAGCTGACTGAGGAAAACGGTCATGATGACAGTGATTTGACCAGAGGAGGGAAAAATTAATTATTTCTGAGAGGAGCCCCTAAAACTCTTTGCTCACTCCTGCTATAGTTTTGAACTGGAAATGAAAACGAGAGTAGCCCTGAGGAGGAAGATGACAGGGGAGCAGAAACAGAGAGGGAAACCAGAAGACAGGAAACCGGTCTGTGACCCAGTAATCCAGATGCCAGTGGTGCACTTTTACTCTTGCCAATGTGTTGTGCAAAGCACTGGACTCATACATGACCTCATCCCACAACAAGCACAGAAGCATGTGCACTGAGCCAATGTTTACGGGTGGGTGGGTGGACAGATGGGTGATAAGACAAGCCAGAATGAGAACCCACATGTGGTCTGATTACACCATGTGACTGCCCCAGCAGGGGCATGCCATTAATGTATGGAACTGTGCCAACAGCACTTCCTCTTTACCAGTCCACGGGAGTGGTTTATAGACTGTTCTGACTCTTGAGCTGGCAACCAGAGTACTACATGACATCGTTAATGCCAAACTCCATAACGGCACTCTGAAAATAAAAGCTCCAGTCCCCATGGACATCTGGTCACAGGTAAAAGACAATCTGATTCCTTCATCCAAAGATGCAAATGACTGATAGGCCACAGAAGAGCAGAATTTCGAAAGGACAAAGTCTAATCCAAAAGCATCTCCTTTCAATGTCACCTGTAAGAGGCATTCATATCCCTTCCCTTACACCCACCCAACTCCTAATCCTGGGCCACGGGGTCCTGCCGGACACTTCACCCTTACACACATGTGCCCAAGGCTGCGTTTCAGGCACATATAGAAATGTTATGAAAGAAAAACTCTTTACAAAATATAAAATCTATCTCTCAAAAAATATGAGTATTAAAAAACAAGGCAAGAAGACTGGTAAGTTTGCAAGCTGTCTAGT
Source organism: Dasyprocta punctata (assembly GCA_004363535.1). Classification (NCBI taxonomy): domain Eukaryota; kingdom Metazoa; phylum Chordata; class Mammalia; order Rodentia; family Dasyproctidae; genus Dasyprocta; species Dasyprocta punctata. Next base: position 14,348 of record RJWM01007128.1, on the reverse strand, counting down.
TCAGGCAGTTCCAATTCATATCTCTGTGGAAGGCCACATTTCAGCACACCCATTTGCAGCCATGCCCACTAAAATGCCATGTACAAGGTGACAGGTGACCCAGCATCTGCCATAGTGAGCAGTCCCTGGAAACCAGCAGCTATTTCTCATTCCCTGGAAAAGCAAGATTCACAATGTGAACTTAGAACTGATCAAAATCCATCAAAGTTCACACTTGTGAAATGAATTTCCCATCTGGTCATTATGAACAACCTACTCTGTGCCTTAGCACTGGAGCCACAGAGCAGTGAGCTCAACTTCTGGAACCCACAGACAGACTTAAATATTAGCTTTCAAACAGAAACCTTGCTTCATTTAACCAACAAAAAGGGAGGAAAAAAGAAAATAGTTGCAATTTCCAGTATACATGAATCTTTCAGCCACAAACAAGACAAGTTTCTCCATGTAGACAAGAACATCTGTCCCATATTTTGATACGTTCAGTCATATAAAAGTGTCCTCACAATTCCTCAGGAAGCTTATAAAGCATATATTCTTTGTTCATCCTGATTTCTATAAATATTGGTCCTTTCATTTATTCTTGTTTCTGTGTTTTGATTATCTTGTTCTTTGCTGAAGTTTACACATTTCTCAAATCATACATTGAGATGTCACATACCCACCAAATTTAAAGTATATAAAACTTTAAATTTTAAATTGCATACTGCAGACCTTTCATACCTGTCAGTTTGGCTCATAGCATGATGCCGAAGTAGAAAGAGCAAGGAAAGAGGAATCTCTCCAAGCTTTAAAAATATGTTTTGATCTTCGAACTAAATCCTCAGCAAGGTAAAACATTGTGCTTCTTAATATCATTAAGATAAAACAGAATCTGAGCCTGCTTAATATTTCTGTTTAAAAACTCAGTACTGTGGGCACTGTTAGTCCAATTTCACAGACACACAAATGGAGCAAAGCACAAGTCAAGGGAAACAGCTGCTAAGTGACAGAACCAAAAATTAAATCCTGAACTTTCAATCCCATAACCATTTCTCTTTCTGCATGAGAGTAGCTGATGTTTTATAAATAAGAAATATACAGCAAAGACTTCACAAGAACCACAGCATGAAAAAGGGTAACAGATGCATTATCATTTATTAGCTCACTGGTTTAATATCTAAGTATAAATGTATAACTGGATTTTCCATTTCTAATGATTGCTAACTAGATAAATCAAAAAATTACAGATGAAAGCTACAATCACTCATAGCCTTACCATAAAAACAGCAGGCCTGGTGCTCATCAGTATGGGAACACAGTGGGAGTACGCTATGTACATAATTCTGGTTCACCAGGTGGCCTTGCCTTCAGTTTCCTACTAGCTACTAAACTGGATACATGTGCACCCAGGGAGCCGAGGTCTTAGCTGTTGGCATCACCTAGGGACTTGTCAGAAACAGGTTCTCAGACTCCTGATGTATGCAACCTGCAACCCCAGGTGATATACTTGAACTGTGACATTGCATGGACTGCCCTTCAGGAGTCTGTAGCCCAGTCAGCATGAGCTCAGGCCACATGCACACATGATCCTGTATAACAGGAATAATCTTCATCCTTTATGCATTATTAGCTGCTGTCTCACACTTCCATCTCATTTAATGCCCCCATCAACCTACTGGAGTGAGCTATGAAATTCCTGGTTTGCTTGTAAGGAAGAGAAATGGAGAGGTTACTCAAGGTCACAGAGCAAGCCAGCTGGGGTGTGAACTGGCACTGAACACAGACCCTGCTCCTTCCATTTCCATTCCAGGATGGGGTACCAACAATACCTTAGCATATGGCTGACCTGGGGTTGATGCTCCAGAAGCCATTTGGAATGAAACAGTCCCCTAAGGAGAGAGCACAGCAGGAAACAGTATAGCTCAAAAGGTCAGAGAGGCCAGGGTTTGGGGCCAGCCTTGCCCAAACTATCAGAGGGCAGATGATGGAGGAGTTTCCAGAGGGGATAACAGAACCTCCCTGCTAAGGAGGCAGAAGTGTGATCCAGAAGTAAACCACTCAGCACAGGTAGGGCACAGAGAAAGCTTGGCTCTAGTTACCATGTGAGAATTAGGTGTGCAATGGATAGCTCAGCACTTCTAAGCCTTGGCCATTCCAAAAGGTCACCTGGAAAAGCTTTTTTTAAAAGGACACCAAGACCAAGCCCTGAGAGCTGGATTGCACTTGGCTGTCATGGGGTCCAACCACCTTTCTTGTTTTCTTTTTTCTTTTTTTTTTTTTTTTTTTAAGGAATTGCCCACATATCCCAAGTCAGTTCAGTATGCATTATGCATGTAACCTGAAGAATATTTTTAGTAATTTTGCACATTACAGTTTCACAGTAAATAAATTTTCTACCTATGGTGTATGTCAGCACCCCCAAAAATTCAGATTTTGGAGTTTTCTGAACTTCAGATTTAGTGGTTAGGGATGCTCACTTTATATTTTGTAAAAGAGCCCTGGCACACCAGAGAGCTTCTAATGTTCCAATTTTAGCAGGTAGCACAGAGAGATTTGCCATTCATCTTGCAGATAACCTCAGAGACATGTTTTTTTTTTAAGGTAGGAAGAGAATTATGGGATCCCATTAACTACTTATAATTCTTCTTTATCTTTGACATTCTCAAGTAGTACTCTTGTCAACTCATCTTAAGCAATGCCCTATTCTATTCTGCCAGTCTCATTCTAAAAGGGAGGCGGGGAACAGAGCACAGAACAAGTCACAGGACAGCCTCCTAGGGGAAGAAGAAAGAAACAATCTGAAAGTCATCCCAGCACCCCTCAACTTTCCCAGGGATCTCCCAGTTGGGCTGGGCCCTTTCCATTTTTGGTCTTCAAGGATTTCCACTGACGACTGGCAACAGAGCCCCGGATCCTGCACCCTAAACCTCGTGGCCCCTTCCCAACAAAACTGTCCCAAAAGATTTTCACTTCATTGTTATGGCTTAGCAAAGTCTAAGCAAGGAGAGCTTTCCTATGGCCTTGCCAGCTTGAGTTTCTAACTTGCGTCACTGTTGGCCACAGCCTCAGCCCAGGCTAACATGCCTCTGGGCAGATGGCAAACAAAAGATGCCGTTATGTGTAAACATTTGGTTTTCTGCAGCTGATGGAAACTCGCTGTGGTTCTAGTTCAGATACCCTGAACACCAGAATATATTTGTTTTAAGGCACTAAAATTCAGAAAAATATAAAGTTCCATTCTGCACAAAGCCATTTGCCATTTTGACATAAAGGGAGAGAATGGCCCAAAAGGATACACAGTGTCACAGCAAATGAGGAGCAGTGGATGTCAGGGAAAGAAGACTGGACTGAAGTCATAGGAAAGTGGCTCTATCCCCGGCCTTGTCCGCTGCTTTGTGGTCTTGGACAAGTCCTTTTTCCTTGTGAGGAATGCTCAGATATAAATATATATAACCCTGTATAAAAATTATTATATATTAGTATAAAAAATACTGTATATAATTATTTTCTATTACCTAGTACATATTTCCCATTTATTTTTATTAATATATTACTAATAATTTTAATGTACTATATTTCACGTACATGTTTTACACATACATGGGGAAATCCCAGTGAGGTGTGTGTCTGTGGATATAAAGGATATTGATCAAGGTGAGCAGAACTGTCAGGAAGATGGAGAAGTGGTGAGCAGTAGAAAAAGAACCTCTCCAAGATTTGATCAAGGTGAGCATTAGGTTTTTTGCAGCGGTCAATGTTCATAATCTGTAACAAGCAGGAGCCCTCTTCGGTGCCGTGATAAAAGCAAGAACAGGAGAAGACTGGCCTTCCTCACACCTGGAGCTTCTGTAGGTTTTCTGCTTTTAAAGACAAGGAGGCAAGTCCAGGTGACTTGTTACTTCTCTTCTCCCCTGTCTGGCCCAAACGCCACCACTCACTGTGGGCTTCTTCTTTCTTCAGGGTTATTACTGAGCAATCCCAATTTCAAAAGCACCACATTTGAAATATTTCCTTGCCTACAGAAACCAAAGGATTTTAAATTAAAAAAAAAAGAATATATGAGATTGAAAACATCTGTTCACATAGTTGTGTGTCCAGAAATGTATCCAGAAACAACCCACATGTCCATCAACAGAGAAACGGAGCAGCAAAATATGGTATATCCATACAAGGGAATGTTATTCAACCATAAAAAGGAATGAAGTACTCATCTGTATGACAGCATGGACAAACCTTGAATTCATTATGCTAAACGGGATAAATCAGATTCCATCTATATAGAATTTCCAAATGGTCAAGTAAGTCATAGAGACAGAAAGATTTGTGGTTGCCAGAGTCCTGGGAAGGAAATGGGGACTAAATAACTGCTAATGAGTACAAGGACAAGGTTTCTTTTGGAGAATAATGAAGGTTGTGGAATTAAATGTGGCAATTTTTGCATAACTCTATGCATATACTGGACATCAGCAGATTTGGGGGTATGTGAACTATATCTTAAGTGGTTACAAAAATTGAGTAGATGAGCTGGTGCAATAGATCATGCCTATAACCTCAGTACGTGGGAGGCTGAGGCAGGAGGATCTCTGTATGAGGCCAATTTAGGCTACATAGGGAATTCAAAGCCAGCCTGAACCATCTACCAAGATCTTGTCTCACAAAAAAAGAAACTGAGTAGATGGACCTGTCTATGTGAGGGATAGTAAAACACAGTTCTACCTCCAGTCCTTTGGCTGGCCCAATCAGACGTCATCAATCACCTAAGTCACACACCCAAGGAGCCTCCCCTCACACCCACTGCATGTCAACTTCCCAGCAGCAGCCCTGCAAGGACAGTGCTGTGCTAGCCACGTCTCTCTAAGCATCCTCTTCTGGGACTCCTATTTCTATTTATAGACAATACATTAACAAAGTGAGTATTCAGGTCTGTTTAACCAATAATCATGGACATCTTGTGAGATTTCCTGCATGAGAAGGCTCCTTTATAGAAGTTGAAGGCCAGATGAAGCCTTATTCTCATGGATTCCTAACACATAGCATCTCAGAACACTTTTACTTCCTTCATTGCACCTGCTCCTCCTAGAAGTCCTGAGGCCATAGGATGTTACTGTGCCCATCTCACAAATTGGAAAACTGAAGATCAGAGTAGAATGATCCAGCCAAAGTCACATACCAGCAGAAAGTGGTGCACAGAGCAAGAACCTGGGGACCCAGCCTCCTGACCCAATAACTTTCTTGAACGTGACTGTCTACTCCTCCTTACCATGCTTCTAGTATTGAGAAAAGCATTCTTATCAATGACAGCCTGTTTTAATCCACAACTGTTGCTGTAACAAAATATCTTAGATTGGGTAACTTAAAAACAGGAATTTATTCCTCACCTGGAGGTTGGGAATCCAAGATCAAAGATGCAGCCAATTCAGTGTATGGTGGGGGCCCATTCCTCATAGATTGTCCCTACGTGTGTCATTTTTATGACAGAAAGGGCAAAGAACTAACAAACTCCCTCAGGCCTTATTTATAAGTATAATTTATACCAATGCCATCCATGAGGACTTTGCCCTAAAGACCCTACCTCTTAATACTATCGATGTGGGATATTAGTTTCCAACATATGGAAGGCAGGGACACAAACATTCAGACCATAGCAAAGGTCATCCATCGCATCTTACAGACTGCTCCATCTCAACTGGTACCCTGTGAGGCACTGTAATGCACAAGTGATCCAGTTCTCCCAGAGGCCAGCTAGTGGTTTTCAGATCAAGGCCAAAGCCAGGACCCATTACACTTTGTTCCACTTCTCCTTCAATCTCCTTGCTCAAAGACATATGTCATTATCAACCTGACTTTTTTTTTCTGGCCTCTTACTCTGCTTCTAGGCTGAGTCATCTTCTCCTCTGTTCACAGAGGAAAAAAAAAAAGAAGATTCTATCCCAAGGGAGACATTTGCAAGTATCCACCTTCTGGCCATACTGAGTTTTAGACCTATGTTCTCCCGGTTAGAACTATAATCTCCAGGACAGACCTGGGCACCTGGCCACCATCACTGTCCAGGGCTGCCTGGACTCCGGTCTGATGGACATGTTTCATGGGATGGCCCTTCTTTCTCACCTGACCTTCCCCAGCCTAGGCTCCCCTCTGCCCCTCCCTCACACAGGATTCTCTCAAGTTCACCAGAGTGGCCCTTCTCAGCCTTGCATGTGCTCACCATCCACTCAGAATCCAGCCTGAGGGACAGCCTGAGGTTTCCCATTCCTAGGTTGGGGACCACCCTTTGGCACTGGAGTCCTAGAGGTCTCCAGAGCTGGCAGTGGGGAATGTATAGGAATCAGTTAGGCTTAACACTGTCACACCTCTTTAGAAGGGGAGTGGCCAGGAGCAGTTTCTATTTTTACATCCAGCAAAAGGTAAACATTTATTGGAGTAACTTCCTTTTTTACTATATAATTATTTTTTAAAATCTAACTTAAAGACTGAACACTTGTAGTACATAAAACTATCCAGAAGCATGTTTTATTTTCAGTTCATTTTTTTCCACAGCTCTATAAACATACAAAAATAAGTCTTGGAAGTTAATTAAAATCACCCATAAACTCTCCTGTGTAGAACCAAAGATGGACAAGCACTCTTCGTTCACAGAAAAGACACAGCCTGCTGAGCAGTGACAGATGCCTGCAGCCAGGATCTGCACCTCACGCCCTCTTCCTATCCAGTTTTGGGGAACATTTTCACACTGTTATTTTCTTGAGGTGCTTGAAGGAGAAGGAGAAAGTCAAATTCTGATTTGACCTATGAGGCCCACCAGCCTCCCTGTGCCTCCAAACCCAATTCTAGTCGCATCTTTGTGTGGTCTTCCTGCAGACTACAGTGGAGCCCACCTTCCTAGCAGTGGTTGCAAAGAGGAAAATGCTAGCTTCCCAGTGACAGATTTTTGTGGGATTGGTTCCATAGGAGTCTTCCAAGGCAGGATCTCCAAGGCTGATAAAGGGAGAAAACAGGCAAAGAAGCTGGAAGGGTCTTGGTCACAGAGCTGGTCAAGTGGGCAAGGAACTCATCCTCACCTCCAGGGAAACCTGGAGTAGAAAACTGGCTCCAGTACCACTCCTTGAACAAAGGAGCCCTGCTTTACCCTTCCCCATGGTTCTTCCATAAAAGAGGCAGCCTAAGAGGGCTGCTGGATGCCTCAGTGGAACATGCGCACAAGAGGCTGTGTGCAGACATATGATGACTAATCCATCTCAGGAAACTCCAGCCTGTCCCAAAACAAAGTTCGGGCTGAGAAAAGCAGGCTTGGTATGGCCTGGGTGGGAGCCAAAGAAGCTGCCTCATAACCTGGTCTGGACATTTGCCTTTTTGCAAAGTGATCAGGACATTTAAACTGGGCCAACCCAGGAACTCTAGGCCATGGAAGGAAGCAGCACATGACTTATACTTTCCAGTGCTTCATCAATGTCATGTGGACACTCAAAGCCAAGGAATGTTAGGTCTGTTTTCAGAACAGTAGTGCCCCAGAAGGTCAGGGTGCCTCCGTTTGATGTCAGACACAAAGTCCAGATTACCACAATCCCACAAATAGGCAGCTTTGAACAAATAAGCACCCAAGAGAATGAGTTCAGAACTTATCTGAGCTGTGACCAGAACAAAAGGAAAGAGACCCAAACTTCCCCACATGGCACACAGATGCTTCCCCTCATCCCTATCCATGCTGAAGCCCTCCCCTACAACACACCCTCACACACTCAGAAATAGCCCTGTAAAGGGGGAACAGAGATCCAGGTACACACTAGTTCATTGTAGAAAGTCATCTGACTTTTACCCATTTTGGTAGGAAATTGGAGCAAAGGCTGAAGAGCACACAAAGCACACACAGGTGACTGAGGTTACAAGGGACACTAGTTTAAACTCTTGTTAAATGACATGAGGCTCCATATCAATGGGTGTCCCCTGGGCTGGGTTGCTCCTGACATGCTTGACAAGTCATTGAGACCACATGCCAGCTCCACTCCCCACAGGCTTCTAACATCTACTGAACTAAAATCCAGAGCAATAAGATACAGCTGTGACTTTCTCCTCCCAAAGCAGTGGTTGCATAACCACCACATGACCCAGCAATTCCATTCCTGAGTATATATTCAAAATGACTGACAGCAAGGGCTCGAATGTTTGTGTGCCCATGTTCATAGCAGCATCATTCACAACAAGCACTGGTCAATGGATAAACACAACGTGATATACACCTATGTTACTGTTTGTGTTTAGACGCCTCCCAAAGCCTCACACACTCATAGGTGGGGCCTTTTCAGAGGTGGCTGGATCCAGAGTGTGTGATGCTGGAATTGATTCATGGTGCAATGCTAGGCTCAGGGGCACTAGGATTAAGGGTATTGGTGCTGCTGGTCCTGAATAGCCTGAATAAGATAAAAAGGGCAGAAATACACTGTTCAAAGTCCCTTGTTTGCTTTCTTTTGCTGCCTTCTGCTTGCTATGAACTAGTTCTCCTCTGCAATCCCCCTCTGCCAAGCCACCCTGCCTTGGAGTCAGCCAATTATGGACTAAAATCTCCATATACTGTGAGCTAAATAAACCTTTTCCCTCTTTAACATTGAGTGTCAGGTATTTTGTCTCAGCAATGAGAGAAAAGTAAGATTACACACAATGTAACAGTATTTGACCTTAAAAAGGACAGAATTCTGACACGTTGCAACATAGATGAAATTTGAGTACATTATGTCAAGTGAAATAATCCAGTCACGAAAAAGACAAACACTGTGTGATTCCATTTAAATACATATGTAAGCCGGGCGTGGTGGCGCACACCTTTAATCCCAGCACTCAGGAGGCTGAGGTAGGCGGAGCGTTGTGAGTTAGAGGCCGGCTGGGGCTACAACGCGAGCCCAAGGCCGGCCTGAGCTACATAGTGCAACCCTGCCTCAAAAAACCAGGGCCGGGAGTTTGGCTCAGTGCCTCAAGTGCCTGCCCTGGCAGGTGCGAGGTTGTGAGTTCAATCCCCGGTGCCGCAAAAAAAATAAATAAATAAATACATATGTAAACACCAAGTGCCTACAACAAATTCTCAGAAACAGAAATTAGGATAATGGTCATTAGGCTGAGGGATGAGGGGGAGTTGGCTAGCAGATATGGAGTTTCAGTCTGAGAAGATGAGATCCAGGTTTGGATGGCTGTATGATATGAATGTACTTAACACCACTGAGCTGTATATTTAAAAGTGACTAAGACAGTAAAAATTTAAGTGACACATATTTTGTCACTGTTTTTGTTTTCTGCAGTACTAAGGGATACAATCCAGGACCTTCGCAATGAGCTGCATCCCTAGCCTTTTTTTATTTTTTACTTTGAGATAGGTTCTAAGTCGCTAAACCGCTCAAGATAGGCTCAAACTTTTGATCCTCCTGCCTCAGCCTTCCAGAATGCTACAAAAAAAATTAGAGATGTGCATCATCACACCTAGCTATTTTGCCACAATTTTTATAAAATGGCAGTTGAAGGGAGAAACAGTCAACAGCTTCCTTGCAAACATAAAAAGCAGGCATCATTTGAAGCAGGTATTTCAGAATAATGAGAATCAACAAGCAAATGAAAGAAGATTGAAGACGGCCCAGGAAAATGGTCAAAGAGCAGAAATAAAGGAGAAACTGAGAGCCTAGAGCTGTTATGTCACTAGAGGTAACTTGTCTGCTTAGGGAGAAATGATTGGTTTTCTTTTGAAGATGGTGAGTTTCTGAGGAAAAGACCGCATTTATGTTGTCACTGAGGGACCAGGACAAACACTCCCTTCCAAAATGATAGCAGGATATTAGTTATATCACAGTTTTATTCAGGAGAAAACCAGATATGGGTAAATACAGTATCAGAGTTTAGCACCTCTTTTAATTAAATATAATTTTTAATTTTTAGGTATCAGAAAATTGCAAATCATTTTGAAACAAGTGACAAAACATTCTATGCTCTTAAAAAAAAGAATCAAATAAGTTTTCCCCAATTCTTCTAAAGATTTTATGAAAAGCCAATTAATTTAGCCTCTGTGCCTATAGATTTTCATCTTGCAAAACAAAGTTTCCCTCCACAGCACAACTACAATGAGGCTTCAGTTTCCATACAAGAGTCCAACCAAGCCTTCCCAGTGGTGTAAAGGAGATTCATTATGTTCAGGTGGCCACACCTGGACCACCTGAAAATGTTTAATGCTCCAGAACAGATCTTCAGGAATCCCATAAAGAATGCTCTAGGATTTCTCCACTTAAAGCTAATAAAGTAAGGATTCAAAATATAGTGACATAAATTCCAATCAAAACCACAATGAGACTTTACCTCATACTCATTAGAATGGCAATCAAAAACATAAGTTAGCAAGACTGAGAAGATGGAGAAACTGAAACCCTCATGCTCTACTGGTGTGTAAAATGGTGCCACCACTACGGAACCACATGGTGGTTCCTCAAAAACCTAAAAATAGAATTACCATATAATCTGGGGAGGAGGAGAAGAGGGAGGGGAAAAAGAAGGAGAATAAGAATGAGAATTCAAAGCAAGGTTTTAAGGATACACTTGTATGCCATGTTTATGACAGCCATTATTCACAGTAAGTAAAAAGCAGAAGCAACTAGCATACCCATTGATAGGCGCATGGAATAAGAAACTGTGGTATATATGTATGACAGAATATCATCCAGCCTTAAAGGAGAAAACTGTCAATCACAACAACATGGACTGGAACAAGAAGACAATATGTTAAGTGAAATAAGCCAATCACAAAAACATAGATACAGTACTGAATGATTTCATCAATTATTAGAAGGTAGCTAAAGTAGTCAAAAAATTAGAATCCATTGCTTATAGCAGCATTAAAAAAAAGAAAATAGAATGGGGGTTGTCGAGGCCTGCAGAAAGGGCCTTGATGTGTAATGAGTACAGAAAATTTTCAGTTTTGCAAGATAAAACATTCTGAAGATTGGTTATGCAACAATGTAAATGTACTTAACACTACCTATCAGCTTCAAATGGTAAATTTGTGTGTATTTAACAACTGAAAACCTAAATATACATTTATGTATATTTGCTATGTGTGCATTATATATGTGTATGTAATGCCAAAGAGAAGGTGCAAGTTTTCATTACTCCAGCCACCTAAGACTGTCATGGCTCTTTACACTTCACACAAGAAAGAGAACACTGTGGATTTTTTAAAACTCAACATCAAACTCAGAGGGCTTTGGGTGGTTACCTAACTGTATAGGAAAGGTAAAGAAGCTAAGGAACCTTTGAAATCTACCCTGTAAACTTCTAAGGGGTTAGGAGTAAGGAGGTGCAGCGAGCACTGCTGGAGAGACAAGGAAAGTCATCTCTCTCTCTGCCACCATTGCTGCCTCCAACAGACTAAAGTCCTGTACTGAAATGCCATCAGGATCTCAAGATATCCTGAAAAAGTTCAACCCATAGCACTAAATTGTTTTCATTTGCAGAACAGCACAAATTTAATAAGAAAAATATGTTAAGATTAAAATCAAACTCAAAATATCCCTTCAACTTCCTGCATATTTATTCATTTTCTGTAAGTTTGAGTTCAAGCAGAAAGTAGGAAAAACCCATTCATTTCTGGATCCTCCTCCAATATCTACTCTCCCCGCTTCTTCTCATCAGGAGACTCCAATGTTACTTAAGGTGGTCATGTAGGTGGCTAGAAGGATCCATTTCCTTGACTTCTTAGCAGCTCCCTGTGGCTTTGTGACTAAAATTCTGGCCAGTCAAAAATAAGAAGTGTTGTGGGGGTAACTCCCAAAGTCCTTAAGAAGATAGGAGAAACCGTTCTTCAACCTTCCCTCCTCTCTGATGCCTGGAATGCAAATGTAATGACTACAGCTCAAACAATCAACCAGGATTCTGAGGGGATTTGCTAAAAATTACAAACAACAAGAGGGAGAGAACTGCATCTCTCATGCTCCTGCAACTGCTGTCCTAGCCCTCAAGCCAGCCTCCAGATCTCTTTTGCATAGAAGGAAAGCAAACATATCTTGAAGCTATTAACTATGATCTTGGGGAGTTTATAATCTGTAGCAAAATAGAATCCTAAGTAACAATTTTTAGGAAATCCTTTTAAATATCACCAATGAGTAAAGAATTTATAAAGATGGAGGCAATTTCAGTGAAATACTTCTTGAATCTCTCCAAAGCTCACATAATAGTACAGCGACTAATGGATGAATGATATATGGGATCTCTGTACTACTTATAACTATGTATGAGCCTCAAAATAGATTCTTTAAACTTCTAAAAACTATCTTTAAAAAGCAACCAGACGGCAAAACAAAAACCCATAAACAACATTTAAAATAAAATGACAAATGTCAAAATACAAGTGGGTGAGAACAAATTCCACAAGCACTAAAATTTAAGTGGGTGAGGACAAACCACTAACAGCCATAGATATACATGATATTATTGTCTGTCCAGGAGAAATTGAAGGGAAGAAACGAGACATCTGATAGATCTGAGAACAAAAGAACCCAAAATAGCTAGTAAGTGTTTACTGGGAAGCACAGATGCCAATTTGGGACCAGCAGTTGAAACAGAGAGGGAAACTGACCAATCCAACACCCAGCTAGTCAGCAGGCCCATAGCTGAGAGTGAAAGACTGGAGCAGTCTAGTCCCTGCGAATTCTCAAAACTGACCCTTGCGGATCATTTCCAGTGCAGGAGAAACAGCTGTAAGTGAAAGCAAAATGGAGAAAAAATATTATGCAGGAAAAAGATGAATTAAATAAAAGTAAGAGACAAGAAAACAGTCCCAAAATCTCAGAATGCAATGTCATGTTTCTGAATGCCATAGTATAGTAAAACATAGCAAAGCTCAGTGAAGATAGAAAAATAATTCTGAACCAAGCCGCCTCCTAAAAGTTCAGAAAAACATTTCATATAAAAATAAGCAACTTAAAAGTATTGAGGTCAAATCTCATGCAGAGTTGTCATAAGGGAACAAAGAAAAAGGAGTCAAAGAACAAACACCCTGTGCTCCCGGGAGATGGTGGGCTAGAGGAAGCAATGCTCACAAGTCACTCAGTGATCTGCAGGGACTCAGAATGGGCAGCAGGAGGAGGGGATTTGAAGGAGAAGCCCCCTAGATGAATTCTAGTGTCAGGAGTGTTTAAAGAAATAAGCACGGCTGTCTCTTGATCCCAGTACTACTAATAGCCCAGGTCTGCCAAACACCATCTTGGGAAAAGGCCTAACCCCTGGAGGGATGCGGCCAACTACAGCTGTGGGGTTTCTGTCACTCGCACACAGCCAAGCAATCACTGCCCAGTGCCCAGCTGTTCTAGCTCCCTTCCCACTGGGAGATGCTGCCCAGCGAGCAGGATATTTGCAGGAGAGCACCTTCTCCAATGAGAGCACTGGGGAAGGAGCACTCTAGAGAATCACTCAGAGGGTGGTGAATTTCTTGCAGAAAAGTTCCACTCCACTGAGGGCTGAAAACCACTAAATCTTCGGGCTGGATAGACCCTTGGAGAGGTGTGGTCAGAGAATTGGGATGAGAAGGTGTTGCATGGCACACTCATCCGGAGAGCTGTGGAGGGAACAGACATAAGCAACAGCAGGAACTACGAGAGAGGGAAGGAGACAGATGGAGGAAGTTCCTCTTGAGATCAGTGAAAGACTGAGGGCTGATACGCCCCATTGTGTTCTCCCCAGCTCTGAGACAATCAAAGGTCTCCAATCATAAGACAGAGGGAAAAACAAAGCAAAGAAAAAAAAAAAACCCTGCTAGTCATGCCCACAGGAGTGCCGCTATAACCTAACAGAGCTCTGCCTGCAGAGGAAAAGAGAAGGTAGCTTGGTGGTCGGTTCAGAGCCCACAGCCCCAGCACTCACTGGCAGGCAAGAGAATAAAGCACTGGAGAGGAACCAGCTCAGGTACTGGTCAACACATCCAACCTCCCAGTCACAACCACGGAGAATGCGAGCTCCGTCTTATGCAACTGTTACATGTCAAGATCTCCCCAAGAACTTGAATTCAGACTGCAATGTAAAAAGGATTGAGAGGTCTGTTGTGATTCTGATGGGCCTTCCTTTGTAGGTAATCTGTCCCTTTTCTTTAATAGCTTTTAATATTTTGTTTTTGTGTTGAATTTCTGGAATCTTGATTATTATATGTCTGGGAATAGGCCTATTATGGTCAAGTTTAGCTGGAGTTCTATATGCTTCAGTTATCTGAAAGTCTCTTCCTGTTCCCATACTTGGAAAATTTTCTGTAATTATTTCTGTAAATATGCTTTTAATTTGATTTGTATTGACCCCTGCCTTTTCACTCACACCTTTTATTCGTAAATTATATTTCCTTGGGTTGTCTTGCAGCCGTT